>VYXH01004463.1:221543-281736 GCA_013397275.1 Burhinus bistriatus | reverse complement strand
GGCGGGCGGCTCTTTCAAGTAGATTTCTGATGTCTAAAGGAACATAAATACTGTGTTTATCTAGTCTGTCCTTCTTGATGGAGCACAAAAGACTTCCGTGAATTAATCCATTTCTAAAGTGCAAAAGCATTGTTTTGGACTAGAGTGTTTATCTAGAGAAAAATACTTGATCTTGTTCTCAAAGCTTGCAATAACTAAAAGTCTACCATAGCAGTTAGAGTTCACCAATAAACGGTCTTTGCAAAACTTACCTTTTTTTTTTTAAAGGTGAGCTTGTGTAGCTTCAGTTTTTAGCCCCTAGAGTTTGATGCATTTTTCTCTGCTAAACAAAAGTGAGTGTTTATTATTGAACATCTATTTATGTAGGATCACCATAATCTTATTTTTTTAAAATAAATATATTGGGCTATGTATCTCCTTTGATACATTTTTACATGATTTGCCAGAAGTTGAAATAGCTCTTCTGTGTATACGGAAAAGTTGTACATATGCAGCTTCTTTGTACATAGAGATTTTTGTAAAATTTTCAAATGGTTATGCCAAAACTGGGCATTTTTTAAATGTGGTACAACTGTTACAGTTCGTTGTAAAGATAATCACGCGTCAGTATTTCCTTGTTTGTATGTTTGGTGGGTTTTATAGTTTTGGTATAGTTTTATTTGGCATTGTTTTTACTGATTATCTGCTGTCATCCTGAACTCTTAGTCTTACCACTATGTATATATTGTAATGAGTTCACACCAGTGGTAAAACTTTTTAACCAGAAGTGTTTGACCTTTATGGTACCTAAAAGCTATGAGTGCTGGTGTTGTGCCCCTTGTCCCCTCCTCCTCTGCCAATAAAAGCATTAAATGGCATAGGACTGAGAACAAGTCACTAAAAGCATAATTATTGAGCATGATTATTTCTAATATTACTTGAAATCTTAATTCGTGTAGCACAAGGCATACTAATGTTACACTGTCTTTATTTTAGGGTAGTTTGATTTTACAGCTTATGGAAGGCTGTAAGGAAGGTGCACAGAGAGATTCTTGTTAATAGCACGTATGTACATGTGTTCCTCTGTACCAAGAGTGCCTTTATGTGATTTAGTTGGTTTTGGAGCTGGATTAAGCTGAATTGGTTCCTTGGATGGTTACCACTTCACATGCAGAATAGTAGTTTATCTTGCATTCAAACTGGAGCACGTGACTAAAAGATGAACGTTCTATGGAGTGACCTTGCACTTTTTAAATTCCTTTTTAATTGAGGCCCATGTTGGTATGTGTAGCTCTACATGGCAACGATGCCAGGCCAACAGGCTTGTAATTGTTGGTGTATCCTTAAGCATCAGCATGACATCTGTTTTCTTCTGGTTTTGAAGTATCATCTATGAAGTAAAAAACTTTCGGGAAAATGGGAATTGTATGGAAGGTTTTTGGTTACAGTGTTACTGTGAATTGCATACATGCTGTTTAAAAATCTGTCAAGTTTTTTCCAGACATACTTAACTTCAGTTGTTGTTGTGTACCATCATGGTTGCTGTGTTAGTGGGATGTGTCATTCAGACTAATAGTACTTTGGGGTTTTTATGTATAGAACAGAAATTCTTCTTTAGCTACATTGGTGTTTTTGCATCAACTTAATTGCCATGTCTAGTAATGGAGAAAAACCACGGATGTATTAGATGTGCTTAGACTTTCACTGTGATGATCAGTGGTTTTACCTTGTGCCCTTTGCTTCTATTTTCACTTTTATGTGCTTTTCATGCTCTGATTGGTGATTGCTACAGCATTTCTTTTGTATCCACATGTGTATATGTTATAATAATAGGGTGGTGAGGCACTGGAACAGGCTACCCAGAGGAGTTGTGGAGGCCTCATCCCTGGAAGCGTTTAAGGCCGGGTTGGATATGGCTTTGAGCAACCTGGTCTAGTGGGAGGTGTCCCTGCCCATGGCAGGGGGGTTGGAACTAGACGGTCTTTAAGATCCTTTCCAACTCTAACCATTCTATGATTCTATGATGGATGTATGAACATCAGGAAGTGAAAGCAGATAGCAGACCAGACTACTTTGTTTGAAAAACACAGCAAAAAACCCCCTAAACTCTTCTGATTATGGAGGCTGTTACGGGATCCAGGCACAAGAGAAATGTGATTAAATTATGGTTCTTTAATTGTGCGTTTCTGGGTTTGAGCTCAGTCTTCTCTGGGCATTAATGAAGAGTAACTTAAATGGGACAGTTCATAAATGAAAAACTGCCAAGTTGCATTTTTAGAAAGTTTAGTAAATTCTTATGGCAGCATAAATGTCATTCCTCTTTTCCCTTGTTGACCGAAGGAGTCTGGATGTGCCTGCTAAGTTTCAGTAATAACGGAAGACTGGGAAACATGGGGGGGGTGTGTGTGTGTGTGCGGCGGCACGGGGTGCATGCTACTATAAAATGGTCAGTATTGGAGAGTAAGTTTGAGGGCATGTTATATGATGTTTTTTCTATGTTGAGATCTGGTTGCCCCTGCTTCTCTTTTTCTTTTTTAAAATAAGAAAGAAATACAACTCTTTTGATTAACCTGTAAGCAGTTTTTTACTTTCAAAATTTAGATAGAACTTGATAGGTGTGTTTTCTTATTTGTACGATTAAACAGCTGTAAGAGTTCAATGAAGAAACTGAGAAGTGGGGGATTAACAGGACTTTCCATTCTGCATCATATTTGTAGTCCATTTAATCCACTGTCTTGTTCTTGAGGGTGTGTTTTGTATCTGTTTTAAGACCATCCGAATTGCTGCCAACACTGAACACCATGCGACCCTCTCCCTCATGCTGCAAGTGAGTTGTTGGGAGACTAGATCAGAGAACTGATCTGAGTTAGAATTAATGTGTGTGGAGAGGGTCTAGGGAGGGCTTGTGCTTCACAAGGCTGTTGAAATGTTTATACCAACACATGGGAAGGGTTGGCAACAGTGTGGGTCTGTTTGTTTTAGCAGTAGCATTGGTTTGTGTGAGGCTGAAGCATACCTGAAGATACACTTGATCTGTGATGTGGAAGCTTCCGACATCATATTGTTTACTTAAATGGTTATGGAGTAGTTTGCTTTTTTTGTGTGGTGTTTTTTTTTTTTTTTTAACTTTGACTAGATACCAATGAAGAATAGAAGCCCTTCAGAAGTGTGCGTGCACACACACAATAACGTACCAAAAAACAAACCTTAAACCCTACCCTATTAGTAGTGTGTCTTTTTCTTCCCTTCAGTGAAGTGTGTGCTGTTACTAGGTTGTTGCATTTTGCCCTGAGTTTACCATTCCTAAATTGTTTTTATACCTTTATTTCTGTTTTTATTAATGATGTTACTGTCTGAATATACACTTGTTTATCCCAGTACCTGCAGATATTTAAAACTCTGATTGCGAATAGCTCATTAACTGCAAATCCAAAGCTTTATTCCTGTCCATTACGTGCTATTAGACTCTTCCACCATTAAATGTAGCATAATGGAACCTAGTTCCTTCAGTTTGTAACAGAGGTAACTTTTCCATACCAGAGAATATGAACCTATTGGATTCTGCAATATTTGCCTGCCGTTTTACAACAAGAAGAGATTTCTAGCTTGTACAATATTTGGCCATGTTAGAAGTAATGTTGAAGCTATGGTATCTCAAATTCAAGCAAATTATCTAAAAGACTACATCAGAGAACTGATCTGAGTTAGAATTAATGTGTGTGGAGAGGGTCTAGGGAGGGCTTGTGCTTCACAATTTTCAGACAATTCAGTGTCCAAAGCTTTAGGTAAATCTATAAGCAAGTGAATTAGGTAAGTGACCGACAACATGCTTTATAATCCTTCTTTCTTTTCAGTGGGTCTGTGTTAAAAGAAGTTTTCTTAAAAAAACCTTATTGTGGCAACCTCTGAAGCCATAATATGTTGAAGTATTGAGGGGAAAAAATTACAGCCTGCATTAATTTACACAAGAACAAGAGTGGTGGTTGTTTCCAATGTGTAACCCATTCTGAATTAAAAGTTATAGAATCAGTACTAATATAGTCTCAGTTACTTTGTCTTCTGTGTAGGTAGGCATTTGTTTATTACTTTACCAGCTACATTTGCATGCCAGCTGCGTGTTCAAAAAAAAAAAAAAGGCAAGCTGTGAAGAGGAGTGTTGGCCAACAGTTTTCTTTAGAATTGCGCTCTACTCTTTCTTTCAGGCATGCCTGAGTGCTGGTACGGGAGAGAGGGAGGTTTTGTTTTCCCTTAATGACTATGCCTAAAAATGTTTATATCTGTATTTACTATAAAGCTGGTGTTGACTTAGCTTGGTGTTTTGCCTTTTTGATGGGATTCCAGTTAGTGTAATGCACAAAAGAAGCTGAAGCTGAGGATATCCTCAGTTTTGCAGGCAAAGATCTTTTGACTTACACTAGTTTAAAATGTGATGGGGTTTTTTTGTAAAGTGGAGCTTATCTCAAAGTGTTGAATTAGGCTAAGTTTGGGATTTTTGTTAAAAGCATGTAGCTATAGTTCTTTGCGTCAAATTGGGGATTTCTTTGCAAGTGTTTGTAGGGCGAGTGAGATTATGTGCAAGAACAAGTACGTGGATTTGCAAAATCAGAAACTATCACTAAGACTGAGGCCAGATACTGAAATTTGAATGGATAACTATGGTAAAAATAATACTTCTTTTTTTTTTTTTTGCAAGTGCAATGAACTTAGTATTTGGAACAAATGGGAATACGTAAATGCTGGTTGTTTTAAGTGTGTGGTAGGAGGTGATACTGGAGAAGATGGTACAGCTTGGTAATCCTAGGTTAACAGTTGGACTTGATGATCTTAAGGGTCTTTTCCAACCTAATTGAGTGTGTGAACTGTAGAAAGCTGTTTTTAAGTCTTAAGTTTCAGGCTCAACAACCTGTATATCAAAGTTGATTGAATCAGAATTGCATGGAAGGCTGTGAACAAAAAAAGCTAGAAAGTAATTGTGGGATGTTAAAATCAGAACTTTTCTTCCAGGGTTCGCTTATCATCTTGAGTTAGTTTTTGTGGGTTAGCATAATTCCCTTGCTACGTAGGCAAGAAGACTATTTAGTGTCCTCTTATTTTGCTGAAGCAGCAGCAAGGAGGGATGGGAGGAATTGTGAGAAAAGTCTTGAACGTACAGATGATTCTTTATAGTCGTTAAATGAAGAGGGTTAAGGTGATGCTGTCTTCATGTGATAGCTTTCTTCAGTCTTGCCTGTAATGAGATGTACTGTGGCAGTGCTTATGTACAATGAGTTTAACATGTATACTTAATGTTCAGTATGCATCATATACTGTTAGTTTGATGCTTATTTTTCCAGGTGGCTGTTGCAAGGCTTTTTAAAAGATTTGGTTTATGTCCACTTTGTACTAGATACCTTTAAAGTTGTATTGTATTTAAATTCCTTCTCTGCATTGAAATATTCAAGTATTTCGTTTTCTGCTGTGTCTCTTAACTCATTATAGGAAGGATCGTGACCGGGACAGAGACCGTGATGACCGTTCTAAAGATCGCGACAGGGATCGTGACAGAGATAGAGATCGTGACAGAGAAAGGGACAAGGAAAAAGATTTGCGACCTACATCTAACTCTACGTATTATGCAGCTGCTGGGTTACCGACTATAAAACCAGCCATGATTCCACACAGTATTAACCCTTTCACAAATCTACCACATACGCCACGATATTATGACATCCTGAAAAAAAGGCTACAACTTCCTGTCTGGGAATATAAAGAAAGATTTACGGATATTTTGATTAGGCATCAATCATTTGTGCTGGTCGGAGAGACTGGGTCTGGTAAAACAACACAGGTGAGTTCTTATCTGTATGATACTACAGTTCTTTAAAGGTTGAGACTGTTGCTAGGTGTGTGTGGGTGAAACTTCCTTTGGTTTCTTGAAATTCATTGTGTAAGAACACCTCACAAATTGTGAGCAAAACTAATTTGATGAATGTTTTATTAGCTTAATAGGTGCAAAATTGAGAAGAATCTTTCAGCATCCTCCCCTTTCACAATCCAGTTCTGTTCTCTGGCCCCTACTTCTGTTAGGCTTTGTAACTGGTAGTTATCTTTTTGATAAGGGAAGGTAAGAGATTTTAATGGCTAGACAGAAATATACTAATCCACAACTGAGGTGATAGTTCCAAATTTGCATCTGTACTTTATTTAGCTGTTTGTGTAGGCGGTGGCTGGAAAGTAGGAAAAAATTACAGAAATGGGGACTTGTTGGTGTTTTATGAGATTTACTGCTACAAATGTGAACTTAAAGGGAATTGAAATGTCAAATACAAATCTGACATGGTCTGACTGGATCACATGTTTTGGTAATATTCAAACTTAAGAGGAAGTGACTTGTAGATTCATGGCTTTAAAAATCTTCCTCAGCACTGAAAATAGCGCTAACAGATCTGCAGAGCCTCATTAACCCTTAAGAGGAATTTTGTGGACCAGTAAACAGGGGAGATCTAAGATACAAGGGACACCACTGTGTATTTATAGCAGGACAAACTTGCTCAAACTTTAGTGTATCCTCTGGTTTGCTGTTTAAAATCTGTGTGGAAGAGTGATACAAAAAAGTTCTTTGTTCTGTAACCTGATAAATTCCTTTTATCTAGGTAGAAAATAAAAACTGAAGGATATTTTAGTCTTTATTAAATGGATTATAGCTAACTTACACTAAGTCTTACGGAAATAAATTTTTAGTCATAAAATCGGGATATCTAGAAAATGTGAAGGACATAGTAGTACATTGGATACCTTTTATACCTGTACCTGAAATATTTGAAGTTATGTGCCCTTCTTGCCGCAAATTTTAGGAGCCGATGTCTTGTTTGGAAGGTACCTTATTGCATTATCTGTATTGATTTTTTTTTAACATGTATAAGCTGAGACCAGTATCTTAGAGAATTCTCCAGAAAAGTTTGATTGTATAGTAGCTAGTATGGTATTCTGAACATTCACGTAAAAAGAATTTGGTACTTATCTATATGAAAACAGGATTTCTCGTTGCATGATCTGAGAATTTGAAGATCTAAAGGGGGGTGTGTTCTTAATATCTATGACTTAAACTTCAAATACATCTTACTATCATGTCATCCCTGGGTATAAAGCTCTTCCTGAATTGTCTTAGTACTTTACCCCTTACTTTCTGAAAGAACTTAAGAAATGTAAGGCATCTTTCCTGAAAATGGGATTTAAGCTACCAAAAGCACTTCACTCTTCGTCTGAATTCTCTCTATGACATTGCAGATAGTCTTTGAAAAAATTGAGAGTGTCTCTGTAGTAACGTATCACTGAAAATGATTCTGCTGCCACTTAATGAAAACCTTGTTTTGCATGTCACAGTGTCGCATCCTTTTTGTGATCAAGTGCTGTCTTAAAACCAGTTGGGAGTGGTTGTTTTTCTTCTTACATTCATTGATCAGAGCAAGAGAAAGAATAAAGGGTTAAGAAACCCTCTAATGCTCAAACTGAAGGTGTACATTTATGCTTGCTTTTATTGGTATAAAGTTGGCCGTATTTGAAATATATAATGAATTCTTCCCAAATGATTATCTTCCCTTTCATGGTGACAGTAGAAGGCTGTATAGTAGTAGATAATATTTTTGAGAGTGAGCTGCTGCCTGTCAAGTCCCTTCCCTGATTATTATGTGCACATTTTCCCTTGAGTCTTGTAGAGCACCCAGGTTTGGAAACGCCTGGCTTTGACAATGAAGATGACAGGCGATAAAACTTTTCTCAAAGTTTTGTTCCACATAGACTTAAACCAAAGCACTGAAGAAGTATATTGGAAGCCAAGACCATCAATTTTCAAGTCTTCGGTATTTGCAATGGCTTGATTTGTAATTTAAACTTAAGTCTATGTTAACTGTCTTCTTTAAATGCTCTCGGAATATGCTCAGTGGTGGAACGAACGTGCTGGATTTCTTTTAGGAAGAGATTAAGTACTTGCTATAATTGCGGCATGCACTCCCTTTTAAATGTGGGATCATATGTGATGCTAGTGTAATAATTTAAATTTTCTTCTGTAGATGGAATAGTAGAGTAGCATCTGCTTTCTTTCACTTGAGTCTTAACTATATAAGGTAGGACGTTTGTTGACATAACATAAGGGATGCTGCTTTGTCAGCAAGTTTTCTTGGCGGGTGACATTCAGAAGCAGGGTGATTCCGAGTATAGCTTAATCTCCTGTCCTTGCAGTCCACAAGAGAATTGATATGGGTATAAGTCTGACGCCTTTTCAACTACTGAAAATTCTGCGAATTCTACCATATAACTTTTAACAGGGAAAGTTTTTAATAAATTGAAGTGGCTCAGAAAAGCCAGAAGGATGGTGCTTTTCCCTGTCTTGCCCTGCATCCCTTTAAAAACATGACTTTCCTTTGGCTTTGGAATAGTCTTTAACAGCCCTCAGTGCATTTATCTTTGATCTTAGAGGCCACTGTATGTGTAGTCCCTATTTCCTCATGTTTATGTAGATTATATTTGAAAATCTCTTAAGCGAGGAAGTCCATGAGGTTAAGAGGTGCTAACTAAAGCTATTCCTCATGCTTTTGATATTGATAAAACGGCCTTTTTTTAAGGAAGCTCGAGGGTTTTGGTGATTGTAGGGTTTTTTTGTGTCAGTGGAGTTCAGTTCACTTTTCACGTTAGGTTTTATAAGAACCAGATGATAAGAAGTGTTATATTCCCAATCATGACTGAAGTAGAAAATGTAGTATGGCACAATCCTTTTTCGTAGTGTTTTCTACTGTCTCTTAAAGCTGGACATGAGAAGTATTCTGGTGGTCGTCTAAATCAGCTTAACACATTGAAGTCTATTTAGCCCTTTCATTTGACACCTGTACTGGAGGTTTTGCTGTTTACTGGAAAACCACTTCTAAATTATTTTTATTTCATGCTACTGTGGCCCAACACACCAGCTGTTTTAAAGTTTATTTCAGGAGTTGCTCTGTTTAAAGTCAAGAAGCTTCACCTAATATGTTTAGAGTTGAGTTTTTATTAGTATCTTGGGAAGCAAATTCCTTTCTCTACACTGCATGTTAGGCAAGTGTGTTATGTGTTACAGGATAGGGTTTCAAGTACGTGCTATCCGTGTTTAAGAACTGCTGTTATTTTTAATGTTGAATAGAGGTTCCAGAAATTTGACTTCTTCTCAGCAGACTAGTAGTCTCGTGTTGTATTTTGATAGTCTTTGCTTTCTTGTTGGTTTTTTTTTTTCTGTATTTATAATGGAATTATGTTCCCTATTTAAAAAAAAATAAAAATCATTACAGTCTATGCTTGTCTGCTTGTGGGTATGTTTTAGTGGTCACTTACATCCATTTTGCTGTAGAAATATGGTATTCTGCAAGAAAATTTTTCCTGGTTTAAATTATAGTGTATTTCCGCATTGGTGCAATGTATAAACATTTTTTTTTCCTCTGTAAATGTGAGCTTTTAAGAATACTTGAAAAGCAGTTGCTAAGGAGGAGTGGATTTTATTTGATATGTAGACTTGGAACTAGTTGTGCGTGGAGATGTCTCCTCGTAAAACATCATGCTGAGAGCATGTGAAGAATATTCCATCTTCATCAAACTGTTACTGACCTTAGAAATTCTTCTGAATGAAACTTCTCATTTTGGGTGATTCTTACTGTTTCCTAACAGGACTGGAAAAATGTTGACTGACAAATGAGTGCTAACATAGGAAGCAAAACATAGGGGTTTCATGTCTAGTTGATAAAATTTCAAAAGAACAAAATGAACGTAACTAATTAGTTGATCATTTTATTTGTCGTGATTCCTGGCTAAGACAATTTTTATGTCAATAAAATATTTTTTTGCTTAATGTATTAATAAGCATTACTTTTTAAAGCCACAAAGTATAATTTGCTTACTGTAAGACTTAAAACAATGAACTGTGCTACAGATCTCAGAATTCTGAGTGTTAACTTTTATTTCAGTTGCTTTAGAGCATGTTGGCTGCTAAATGTCTGTTTAAGGTACTGATCCAACAGTAGTTAAATGTACTGTGAACCTATGCATTTCCTTGATAACTTCAAAGATAGTTATGTACACGCTTAATGTGAGTGGCATTGTGTCCAACTGGCTAGTCTATCTGCTCTCATGCTTTGGATATTTTTGTGCATGCAGTTGACATCTCAGTGGAATTACAACTAACTTTATTTGATACAATACAAAGGTTACAGATTACATCTGGCTATTTGAAGCGTGCATAAAACTGAATTTTATTCTTGACAGATCCCTCAATGGTGTGTTGACTACATGCGCTCATTACCTGGACCAAAGAGGGGAGTAGCATGTACCCAGCCTAGAAGAGTAGCCGCAATGAGCGTGGCACAGCGAGTTGCTGATGAGATGGATGTCATGCTGGGCCAGGAGGTTGGTTACTCTATTCGATTTGAAGACTGCAGTAGTGCAAAAACCATTTTGAAGTAAGTATGGCAACTGTCAGGTAAAAGTATAACACAGCCTACTCAGAGGTGGGGGGAATTGCAGGGTCATGAAGGGTGTGAGCAGAGTTAAGGAAGGAGTGCATAAGGAGGGGAGTGAGTCTATGGACAGGCACTTTCTGGGTCTGAGTGGAGAGGAGAGACAGGAGCCATAGCATGAGCTGATAGAAACCTGGGGTGTGGGGCTTGAATAGAACTTGAATGAGTCTCACTCCTCCTTAAGAAATCACTGCACCCTATGGAAACTAATTTTAAATGATCCATAAAGAAGAGGGTGACCTGAAGAAGTACTTTTATGATTAAGGTGCTATTCAGAATAAAGCCCTTCAGCATTCAGTTTCTTTTCGTATTATGCATTCAACTGACCTTTTTCTGTGATGTCTTACTACATGGGGTAATCCTGGTGAAGTTCAGTAGCTTACTTCAGTAAGGAGAACTACCACAAAGTTTCAAAACTGGCCTATACCTGACTCTGGGACACAAAATTCATAGTGTTTTAGTTGCCCACTGTTCTAGTTTCCTGTGCTGTGTAGGTAGAACCAGGCCTGCTTAATACATCATTTGCAGATGGCATTCAGAATGCTCAGTTAAAAAGGATTCCACATATTGTCGTTCAAGGAATAGTGCTTTGCTATCAAAAGATGTCTTCTCTTTTGCTCATACAAGTAATTGAAGGCTGGGAATAAAGTTAATGTGTAAAAAGAAATTTTGCTGAGACAGAAAAGCAAAAAGTGAACAAATGATCTACAAACAGAAAAAGGGAGAAACAATTGTAGAAATACTATTTCTAGGATTTCCAAGGATTTTTTCCTTTTCTCTTCCTGTCTCAATTGTAGACCTGGAATTCTGCCAGTAATAGTCTACAAACTAGTTATAAATGTTTCTAAACCTTCTTTCCCCTTCCCCCCCCTTTTTTTTAAGCTTCCTACACACACACCCCAATCCCAGATTTCACTTATACTATGCATTAATATCTATTTGAAAACTTAAAATAGGCTTGTTAGCGTGTTGGAAATAATTTACTGATGTTTCTATCTTTAAAAAGTTCATTAAAAGCTTAATTTGAGCAACCTAGTGAATGATACGGAAGAGGATTCTGTATCAACTTAATTTGTTCTGAAATTTTTTGTGTTCAGGTATATGACTGATGGTATGTTACTTCGTGAAGCAATGAATGATCCTTTGCTGGAGCGCTATGGTGTTATAATTCTTGACGAGGCCCATGAGAGAACACTGGCTACTGATATTTTGATGGGAGTTCTGAAGGAAGTTGTAAGACAAAGATCTGATTTGAAGGTCAGTAATGATGAAGCCCAACAGCATCTCCTTTCTGGTTGCAGGCACACCAAATAAGGTATCTGTGTGCTTACCATTAGCTGATTCTTATAATCAACTAAAGTAGATCAACTGTTTTCTGATCTAATGATAATCTGTATTGTAAAGATTAAAAGTCCCTAGGGACTTTTTAATGCAGTTGGTATTGAGGAGAATACTAGAAACAAAGTAATTGTAGCTTAACCTGTCTGTATTTGACTAGGAATTTTTTTGGACCTTTGTAACAAGGGTGCTGTATTCAGGGGATAAACGCATGCTTACATCACAGTCAAGAGTTGAGTTTAGTCTTGCTATTACATATTGTATACATAACATCACACAAATTCTTGTTAACCTTTGGAGTAACTTTTTTTTTTTGTCCTTGAAACCTACAGGTTATAGTTATGAGTGCTACTTTAGATGCTGGCAAGTTTCAGATCTATTTTGATAACTGTCCTCTTCTAACTATCCCGGGTCGCACCCATCCAGTGGAGATATTCTATACTCCAGAACCAGAAAGGGACTACCTTGAGGCTGCCATTCGAACAGTGATCCAAATTCACATGTGCGAAGAAGAGGAAGGAGATCTCTTACTCTTTCTTACTGGACAGGAGGTACTTTCTTTCCCCCCTTTTTTTTATCCATTGTTCTAGACAGTAACTTTTAAGTGACTTGTGTAGACTGAAATGTTTAGTTTCCTCTTCTAGTTTATCATTTGAATGACCTGAGTTTTTCTACCTGCCATACCCTTCAAGTCCTTAGTCATTGTATGTATCTGTAATAAGCATATGCTGTGCAAGCCCTCTCTAAAATGAAAATTCTCATCTTACTCATGTACCTCTAAAATAGAAACTCAAGAGTATGAAAGCTAGATTTGTACTGATGTGAACTCAAAAGTTCTGGGTACCTGGTGGCATCCATGTTTTGACTGAAAGTGTAGTTCTGTGCACTTCTGGATGTGTATTGTATAACTTACCTGAAGAATAACACTTTGGTTCTGCTACTTAGCTGTCAGTAGTAGTTTTAATAAAAATGCTTGGGGTTTAGTTTTTGTGAACAGCTTTAAGTATTAGGTCATAGTCTTTCTGTACCACAAATACTGGGAGTTATATCTCAGAAATGGACTTAGTGTCTTGCAAAAGACAATTGTACAAAAGCACTTAAACTAAACTACATCAAACTACATCAGGAAGCAAGGATTTTCTGGAAATCTTACATCGTTTGTTTGAAATAAACTGGGTGTTGTGGTTTTGTTGGTTTTTTTTTTTTTTAGTCCTAATCTGTTGCTTTGAAGCTCTTTTGAGTGTCCCAATTAGTAGACTAAGATGGAGAAGAGGTTAAAAAAACCCATAGGCATTGTGAAAGTTTATTTGACTGGTTCAATCTAAAATTAATTATTTTAGTAGGGGGAGAAACGCAGTAGCAAAAATGTTTTTCTGACTCATTCTTCATGCAGTCACTCCTGAAAAAACATCCTTCAAAGGATGTGGAGCAACTCAGTGTCTTCAAGCATACACAGTCTTAACTATGCCAAGGGGAAAAAAATGGTACAAATAACTTGTGGTGCTGAAGTACACAGGCTTCTTGAGTAGGTGTGCCAGTCATGAAGGTGTGTTGCCTCTTAGATGAGTTTTAAAAGATGTTTTTGATGAAAACGTCCACTGGCAGGTCATCTCCTCCCTTAGAAAACCAAAGCAATGACTGTCACTGTAAAAGCAGATACTCTGGCCTTTACGTTTGTCCTTCTTTGTTTGGAGTATTGCTGTGAGTTAAAGTACAGGTAGGGAAAAATACTTCAACGCTTGTGGCTTTGAAACCTGCCTGTTTGGTTGTGATTGGAAGTTCTAGTTCATGCTAGTCTGGCATGTAACGTGAAAATTAGCGAAACAACTGTTGCAAGTGACTGAATGAACCGGTGGCAACAGAAAGGAGCACTGCTGTCCAGCTGTTCCAACAGATTTTGTTTTCTTACCAGGATACTAAATCAGGCTGGTCTTTAACCTTTCATGAAGAACAAATACTTGCCCTTCTAATTATCAATTATAAATTATGTCCTTGCTACATCAGTTGCTATGTATTGCTCTAAATTTGTTTCAACAGTTGGGGAGGGGCTGGGAGGGACGGCTGCTTTCAGATGTTACCAGCTCTGAGCACCACTCATGTTTGGCAAATGGCTCTAGACCCATCTGGTCTAGTACCAACCAGTGCTACAGAGGTACTCTGTTCTGTTGTATGAACAAGTTCTTTGATTTCCACTGGGTTAATTTACAGCACGTTATGTATTAAAACAATTTTTTAATAAAATCAGGCACATAATACATGTTGCCTGTATTAAAACTCGCATTGGTAAGCCACCATCCTCTTGTTTTTTGTCTAGAGTTCTTCAGTTCATGTATCCATGGACGGTACTGTTCAAGGGCACTGGAGTGGCTCTGCCTGGAGCTAGTCTGAATTTAGCTAGTTAGCGTGATGTTGAAATCTGGTTTAGCCTCTGTAGAGAAGCTTTGAAGGTTTATATCCATTTTGTTTCGTGACGTTTTGGGGCCTCTGTTCACGCCCATCTTTGGTCATCATCATACAATCTACGTGCGTACTACTGTTGAATCTAAAGTGGTAGGACCTACTGTAATCTCAAGAACTGAAAAGTGTGGTCTAGGTACTGCTACCACAGTGTGGTTTGGGTTCAGTAGACTTAGCTCGAGTCTTGCCATTGACTTTTGCTGGGCAGAAATGCTTTGTAGTTCTTCTGGATTCTGGAAAACAATATGAACAGGGTGCATAATGATTTGATTTTCTTGTCAGAAAGATGCATTTACAAAGCCAAATGAAGTTACATAAAGGGAAGATGTTCTAGGTGAAACCATGCAAGTGTGAACTCTCTTGAGTTTAAGAGGCTTCAGACGAGGAGTAATTGCAGTGGTCTAAGGCAGAATGAGGGCCCTTACTAGCTACTGCCTTCACTTCCTACTGAACTTGAAGTAATTATATGGGCAGTAAGATGGATAGTAGTTAATTAGTACAGGTTAGTTAAGACATAAAGTTGGTAATGGAACCTGGAGATAGTAGGGAAGATGCTGTGTTGTCAGGCCCAAAAACAAAAAAAAGTTTAAATATATTTGGAAATCAAAGAAATCTTAATTGTATAAGCCCGTTACTAGATGAAGGTAAAATTGTTGTTAATGGTGCAGAACTAAGCGTTCAATAAAAACTTCCTTTGTGAATCCTGAAAGGAGCAGAAGTACATGATTATGTTGCATGAACTGCTTTTCAATCCGTTAGTAATAAAAGAGGATGTTTTAAAAACAACATTTATTAGGAGTAAATGCTTTGAAACAGGACTTGTATCTCACAATCCCTGTAAGAAGAGGAGCTCATCTCTTGATTTTAAGAACACACAAGAAACCACCTTGGTATGTCAGGGAGATTCCAGAAGATGGAAATAATGGTAATGTTTCATGCCAATATTCAGAAAATGTGTAACCTGAGATAACCTGGATAACTAAGCCAGGTTGCCTGATGTCAGTCACAGGCAAAACTGGAAACTCTGACAGGGAATTCTGTTCACAAGGAGATGGTGTAATTACATTTCAGTCGACGTGTCTTTCTTAGACAATAGATTTTGTCAAACTTGTTCTCAGTCATTGAGATTACAAATATGGTAGTCTAGTTGTGTAGGTACACACTTGTTAAACTTCAAATGTCTCAAGACTGGCTGACCTGCAGATCTCTGGTTTATTGTCTACTGGAGTTCTGCTAAAACAGTATTAGATTTCACACTCCATTAAGATCAGTGATGTGAGAGTAAGTTTAAAACCCTTACAGATGAAACTTGTGGGATGTGGGAGGCAGAAATAATGACACAGAAACTGTGTAGATCTGTCTTGCATATCTTGGTAACCTAGGCACTTATGAATGCAAAGTGTGTTCTCTGCCACCCCAGTACCCTTTTCTCCAGAAAGCTAAATGCATCGTTACACGTTTAGGAGGAAGAATCAAGGTTATATCTGGAGATTTGAAGTACAGATCAGCACTGTTGTTCTTGATTGTAGATAAATATACTGAAAAATATTGCTGTGAAGTTCTTGTGTCAGTGTTCCAGAAAGGTTTTAGAATGTGATGTTGGTAAAACTGATGTTGGTATAGAAAAGAGTTGCAAAATATTTTTGATGTTTTGATAGAATGTTTTGTAAATGAGGATTTATTTTAAAGGTGTGCTTTTTTTCATCACAGTGAGACTGGTCAAGCACTTGAACTCTGGAAAAAAAAAATAGCAGAGACTTTCTTATGAGGAAATTGAAGTCAAAATTGACAACTTTTTTAGTCTCAGTGGTAGTGACTGGGTGAGGTTAAGGCAGTAAGTGTACTGGGCTGCAATGAGCACAGGTTGTGTCTTGTTTAGCTTTGCCTAGAAAGTATTGAGGAGTTGGGGAGCATTAACTGAGAGAGTAATAATACTAATGGTGTTCAAGTGCTAAAGGGAGGAAGACTTTTTTTTTTTGCTCTTCATTCATTTGAGTTTATGTCAATATTAAATTTTTCAAATAGACCTGGTCAAAAAGATCCTGAATATAGGAATTGCGCTGAGACAACTTCAGCTTTAACTTGTTGACAGAGCACTTCTCAGTTATGATTAAGTGTTGACTTGTTCCATGGATGACTTTTTTGTCTAATTCTACAAATTTTTGTTTCTGAATTTGTGTTCAGAGCATCTCCTGAAGTCGTGCAGCTCTGAGAGCCAGTTCTGGCCCTAAACTGTTGTTTCCTCATTTTAAATTATATTACTTTGCTTTCATTCCTGGAGGAAGAAAGGGAAATTAGTGAAGTTCCATGCAACTTTAAGGACAAAGACAAAATTTCTAGAAAGTTCTTGTCATCAAAGCCATATGTGGCTGGCAGTGCCCCTTTTTTTGTGATAGGAACTCAGAAGGGGGAAGGTTAAGGTGTCTGCCAAATATTTCCGGTTTGGGAAGTCCTTTTTATTTATGCATTTAGTCTTTTCCCTGTGTACTCATTTTACACAATGTAAAACTGCCATATACTTTTGTCGTGGTTTGGGCCAGATTGGCCCAATCCGGTGGAACGACAGATGCTCTCTCTCTCTCTTGCTTCACTCCCGAAGGGAGGCAAGAGAGCGAGAGGAAAAGAGAGACTTAAGAGTTTAGAGAGAGCTAAACTACTTTAATGAAATATTAATAATAAGATAACAAAAAGAAAATAATGAAATAGATACAAAACCGTATCAAGCTCCCAGGATGACAATCACGTCACCAGCAGGCACCGGGGAAGTCCCAGACTGGACTCAGTGACGGACGGGAACTGGATTCCGGAACAGGATCAAAGGCAGATGCACAGACAAGGAAAGAAAGAGAGAAAAAAGAGAGAGCGACCCTTTGATCCCTCAGCTTTTATACTGAGCATGAGGCAGATGGGATGGAATACCCTGTTGGTCAGTTTTGGGTCACCTGTCCTGTCCGCTCCTCCCCGCAGGTGTGACCCCTCTACGCTTTTCCGCTTCCGACCCTCCAACGGGGCAAGTAACAAAGTTGGCTGGCCTTGGGTGTCATAGCAACAAGTATAAGCAAGAGCCTCTCTGCATACCGTTCCTTCGCATCAACTGTAAACACGGGTCTTATCACTCTGAGAGTGAACGGTTTCTGCATAACATGCCGTTAATTTCAGCAGTTAGAAGAGGCCTAACTATAAAGTAAAGCCACTGAACAAAATTGGTCCTGTTTTACCTCAAACCAGGACAACTTTTTTGGGCGTTAGTTTCATTCAGGGTTTAACAGTTATGTCTACTTGACTCATTTATCCAAGGTGAAGCTAGATCTAACTGTGTATAGTGTAACAGCTGATCTGCTGTAGATAAGACTCATCTCCTATTTAAAAAAGTTTAAAGTATGATCTAACTGAAGCAATCTTGAAGTTTTGCTCACCTCATGAGATTCTTTATATGTGCTCCACATACAGGGTCAACTGAAGAAAGGGTTTTTGAAATAATGTTCCCAAGGACCACATTTACAAAATCATTGAATTCTGTTTTGCATGCCAAGTTCTTGAATAGTTCCATTAAATGTGCTTAAAATGACATCACTAGTCAACATCGTTCTGCAGAAACAGTTTTTCTAAATATGCTGGAATGCAGTTTAGATCTTAAGACTGAGTGGAGCCTGACCAGCAGGTTAAATGAATGTTTGCATACGCCAGTTTGGCCTGTGAGCCAGAATGAATGCTGGCACTTGAAGTATTTTGGTGGCTCAGTGTAGCTTGCGGTCGGTCATTTGGTAACTTCTGTTGAGTATCAGTGTAATTTCAAGCCTCGTCCATGGCCCAAACAAAAGGAAAGGGAATTCGGGTTATGGGATTGTTAGCTTAGTGGGAGCAACTCAGTAACTCCATTGCTGCTAGTCTTCCTGGGTTTCTTTTAATGTTTGGGTTTTTTTACTACTGTTCAATGGAACTTCTTTATATAAGACTCTTGACTGTTTTTTCAGCACAAACTTGCTTCTTAAAAGATGTGGTGCACTAACTCAATATATGCAACTGCTGCTATAATTCTTTTCTGTTTTCTATTCTTGCTAATACTAACCTTTCAGTGTGAGCACCTCACTTTACTGCAGAAATACTGTCAGGGAAAGAAATGAAAGTGAATTTCTACTGAGCGTTCAGTTTGAATAGTGTAATAAAGACTTTATTTTCAACAGCAGATAAAGAAAAATTTGCTGTACATGATAAGCAAAATTGGTCTCTTCTGTGGTTAATTTTATATAGCTCCTTTTAGATGAACTGCTAATGATATGTTCAAAACCTTAGTTTTTGCTGCAGAGCTAGGGAATATTAAGTATTGGAGTAGTGAGATGCTGAACTTCCGCAGTGGAAATGTGGTGTTGGAGGCAGCTGGGGAGGTATTGATTTGTGGTTCATTTATTTCTGAGTCTTTCTTAGCTGTGTGTTCTGACACAGAGCCTGAGGAACCAATGTGTTTCTAAATTAAACTGGCACAGATAATCTTTAAAAGTCACACCTAGAAGACTTTCTGTGATAAGCCTTTCAAAAGTGAGATCTTTCTAAAAAAAAAAAGCTTGTATTACTAAATATTACTTAGTAATACAAGGTCCTGTTCATGTTTTCAGTCTTGTTAGTATTTACTTATGCGAATCAAAGAGAATGGAGGGTGGAATTGGGTGTCATTTAAGCACTAGTCCTGTGAGTGGTGTTCTTGAAGTTAAGCCATAAGAAAACTGTCAGTTTTATCCTTCTTAGCTTCAAATGCTGACAACTTTTCATCACATCTTCCCAGATTGTTTCTATCAGGTTAAAGAAACTGGCTACAACAGGAGACCTTTCTGTTGTCCCCTTCCCATGCTGTCCTTTGAACAATGCGGAAGGCTTTATGTTTGCTTTCCACAATAAGGGATAAAAAGGAAACTTTAGAACTGCTATGGTGATAGAAGAAAAAAGGATTTAGTTTTACAAATAAGAGGGGTAGGAATTCAACTCTACCCTTTGTGTCTTATTCTAGCTGAAGCAATTTTTCTGCATGTTCTGGGATGAGGGATGTGAGCAGTACTGGGCAGTACGAGAGAGACGGAAGACAAAGGGGCAGACTGGAAAGACCATCTTGAGCATTAAAGAAACTAACCTGCAGCTAGTGCTTTCTGTGGTTATTTTTAACTGTTGCAAAGGGGTAAAAGGCTGTTGACCAGAGAGCAGCATTCAATACTCATTGTACAAAGAGTTAGTCCAGCAGTTTTAGCTGTGAAGTATCTGCAGGTGACATATGTCTATTTCACTGAATGGTTAAAAGTGCTTTTTGGAGTATTTAATTTTGACCACAACCCAAAGCATTAAATATACTTCCTTTATGCCTGAAAAGCAACTGTAGCTCTTTAGTTTTCTTTGTTGAAACTGTAAGATGTGTAACCTTTTTCAAAGTGTGTGCATACTTTGTGTACTGTTACTGTAGTATTTAATGCTGTTTGTGGGTGGGTGTGACTCAGGACTGCTGGTTTGGCTTTTGAGTATTTGTATGTGTAGTTACACACACTTAGATGTGGTTTTCTCACTATTTCACTGCACCTGGAGCAAAATTCTGCTCTGTGTCAGCTTGAATGATTTAATGCAACTAGCTATTTCACTTGTAGATATTGATATGCCATGAGAAGGGAAAAATAAAGAAAGCACCATGCTTTTGATTTCTTGAGAGCTGGATATGAATAGCAGTTGTTGCTGTCCCAATCCCGAGGATGCTAAAATTGAGCATAAGCAGCAGTCCTATCATTCTGAGAATCCAGGACTGCTTTTGTCAACAGGCTTCAAACTTGGAGTTTCCCTCTGGTCTGGTGGATCTTTGCATTTCTAGCTGCACAAAAACACACGTTCAGTGAGAGGAATAAAAAATACTGCATTCAAAGGTTTTTTTTCTAGGCACTAGTCATCAACCTACCTTTTCTTTGGAAAAGTGGGTTAAGATGGAGTAAAAATCCTGCTGGATTCAGGAGGCATAAGTAACCTACTTACTGTATTGTGAAAATGTAGATGGCTGCACTACTGTTTCGAATAAATCAGAGGGAAGCTGTGCACCCTGTTCTTGCTTTGTTTTCTGAACAAGGCACTGCTAAGTATCAGTTCCCATACAGACTTAGGTCTTGCTGAAATTTGTGGCACAATGTTCCTGTTGAAATCCTGAAACTTTTTGGTGTCTCAGAATTGCTTTTGGATGCTTAAGCTTGTGAAATTCACCTAATTTGACAAGTATTCTAAATATTGCCTGTTGTTGACCAGTTTTTTGAAAATGAAGCAGCCTGCTCAGGATTGTGTGTAGAACCAGCCTTAATCACACCAAGTTCTTGGAAGGAATACCATTTAGATTAGCTTAACTTTGATTTAATAGTAATAATAATCTTGTTTAAATTATTTTCCTGGTTACTGGATTTTTTCCTTTTGTAAACTATCTTTATTTAGCTGGGGGTACAAAATACAAATTGTTGACTCTCTCATTTGGATGTCTAGATGACTTTGTTTTTCATGGTTGAAAAATATTCACCACCCCGTTACCTCCTTGATCACTTTTATATCCATAAAAAGAAATATTTTTCTCTTTGCTGGTTCTTGTCTGTCTTTAGAGCTTTTCCAAGGAGAATTGCTTATGCTGTTGAGTATGTAGAATAATGTTGAGGACTCCATATTAATAATCAAAGCATACTAATATGGAACTCTTAACTGCTACTTGATTCTAGTTTCCGTAGTATTGCAGCTGAATTATAGATATTGTACACATATTGTTAATTCATTTTCATTAGATCCAGCAAGAAGTTTTTGGAAACTTTACAGTACATAATAGCCTGTTTGGGACACCTCTAATGACTAGATGTTGTGAAGTATAGATACGTCGAATGTATGTGGCACTGGGATAAATAAGCATTTTAGCTAGTATGTAACCTTTCCTCTTGTGGTCTGGTTGCTTTTACCTCTTGGTAGCTGTGGCTCCTCTGATCCTGTGTCTGTTCCTACTTCTGGTACCCTGGTATCGGCTATGTTAAGTAGTCAGTGGGATAGTCGGGGCTCTGAGGTGTTTTGCAGGCATAATCTAAATGCAAGGCAAGTTCACTCTACCTTTCCTCTTCTCCCTCCAAGAAGAAAAACCTATTGTGTTTGGGTTGCTGAATAACCCGTCTTCAAAGGGTTTTGTAATGGATTTGGAGTAGATGGCGTGCAAATATTTAAATGCGTGTTGGTTTGTTTGTTGGTGTGTGTTTATGTGTGCATGTTTTCTTGTTTAAAAAGCCTTTCATACTTGCGTAAGTCGGGACTATTGAATTAGACTTGCTGGATCTTCAGGGTATTAATGTTACGATTGTGCCTTCAACTGTATCTCTTGTATCTCCAGACTTAAATGCTTTCGTGTGATACAAATGAATCTTTAGCACCTAAATGAATCCTTAATACTGTCAAACTATTCTTACTGAACGTATTCCTTCTAGATTGTGTACTTTAGGATACCAGTTTTAGATATCTGCTGGAATTGGAGGGTGGTTGTAGATACAGTTGAAGTAGAGATACCGTTTTCTGCCAGTGGGGTAAATAAACCACCCTTTTTTTTTCTTTACCATTTTTTTAAATTTAATTAAATCAATTCAGTACTAAAGAATTCTCTTTTACTATCTTTAAGATGAGTGGCCGTGGCTCTTGGTGACTTGCATCCTTCTTTCAGCAGTTTATGATAAGGTCTGTAGTTACCTTGGCAAATATGCAGAGACTAATGGTTATGTATGCACTTGTCATCTCTATTTTGAAGTATTTTAATGAGTCCTGATTAGGGATACTTTGAAACTACATTAGGAAACTCTTGGGAGAAGCAACGCTTTTATCTCTTCTGAAAGATGATAGGTGGCTGTGAAGACATGTGTCCTGAAAAGTGTACTGCTTTCATTTATCACTGCTTGCTTGTATTTTACTATCTCTTAAGTATGAAACTGTCCTGGAGTCTCTAGTCATTACTGTTGAAGATTAAGCATCACGTCCAGCATCAGAGCTTTCCCAATTACACAGTGTAATCTGCTCAAATTCCATGAAACATTGTAGTGACCTTCAAATCAGGAACTAAGGTCTGTGCTGTATTTTTGTTTTAGCATTTGGCTTGTGGGATTTTTTTTTTGAAAGATACATTATAGTTTTGTATTTAACAGACCCAAGTATCAGCTTTTGTCAAGACTTTGAAGGTGTGCAAGTTTGAGAGGGAATGTTGCTGCCTAGTTAGTCAACTGTTTACTTCTAACATGTTGTCTTATCACATAAGCACCGTTGTTAAAGTGTTAATTTACTGAGCTACAGTGTCTGATCTGTCAATTAAGTTAGGTTTTTCCTTTTGACTGGGAGGCTATTACTGAACTTAAAGGGGTTTATCAGCAGAACACCAGTTACTGACATCTGTGTAAAGAAATTCATTCTCTGTTAATAAACCAGTAGGGGGCATTCCAGCTCAGTTTCTTGTATGCCTCTTACATTTTATGAAGGATATGTTGGATTTGTTGGCAAAGTGCACCTTTGTTTAAAAGGTTTTTTTATAAGTATCTGCACTTCATTCAAATTGGCAAGATAATGCCAGAAAGCATTAGGGTTCCTATTAAAAGGGCTCTTTGACATTAAAGAGGAAGAGCCTTCATTTTGCCATGCTTACATTAATTATGTATGCTGATCAATACAAAACATGAGTATTGTATTGTCTGTGCTTCTTTAAAACGTACTCAATACAATTGTGCTGAAAACTTACAAGTCTCTTTAAGAACAAATGAAAAAGACCCGGATTTGTTCCAAAATCTATCTGAATTTATGGCTTCTAAAAAGGAGTCAGTTTTGTTTTTCTAATTACAGTTTAAAGCAGAAATTTTATAGAGCCTTTAGGTTAACCTGTTCTGTGTATTTGCTTGAGGGTCTTAAGCACCACTTCGGCTTCAGGCTGGTGAATTTTTTGTGATAGGGGAGGTCTAGCCTCTCTTCTCGGAGTATGTTGTGGCTATTTTTTGCTTTTGCCTACTGTTGCTTCTTGTCGTGATGATGTCATTCTCCCATCAGTGGCTCAGCTGGAATATCAATAGTTGGTAAGCGTGCCTTGTGGTTATACTGGTGGAGGCTCTGTTGTAATTTTTAAGTTGAAGTTAATGAATTGTGTTATTCATTAACCTAAATTTCTGCACGCTTTAATTTTCATTAAGTGTTGTCATAACTATAGGTCACCTAGCTGACTTAAATATAGTTGCTTTAAAATGAAATGGAATTATAAATGATTGAGCTGTGGTGAACTTTGTTGTATGGTAAGCTAGTCAGGAAATAAGCTAGCAAATACTGTAGAAGATACTAAGGTAAAAAAAGACATGAAAAATCTTTCATCTTGAGAGTATTTCCCTGACTTTTCTTAAGCTTAAATGGGATGTTAATTTTAAAGTAAAATCTGAAATGCTGGATTGAGAGGTTTGGTTTTGAGCATCCATGTTTATACTGTAAAGGTGTTTGTTCTCATTAGGTACAATGAAGCAAATCTTCCATATAATTGCATTAGTGATATGTGACATTAAAGCTTAATTGGCTTATTTTAGCTATCTTGCACATCAATTTCTTTTAGATTGTGAAAATTGAAAAGGTCATGAGTGCAGTTTAATATTGCAGGGTGAGAGATTTCAATTTTAGTACAATTTGTAGAGAATTAATTAGGAAACATGACTAAAAGAAAAAGGATGTTGAATGCAAATTAGGCTGTTCATTAGAGTTATAGAAGCTGAAGCATCTTGAAGTATTGTGGAAATTCAATTGCAAATTCAGTAAGCACCTTGATTGATTTATTTTTTTTTAAATTATTTTTATTGTAATCGTTCTTCAGGGTGTAGACTTAATATAATTGTCATAAGGCACTCTAAAATGTGGTGCCTCTTTCATGGAGTTCTCTTTTAACAGTATTTTTGTTTTGTAGGAGATTGATGAAGCCTGCAAGAGGATAAAACGTGAAATAGACGATTTAGGCCCTGAAGTTGGTGACATCAAAATCATTCCATTGTATTCCACCCTTCCTCCGCAGCAACAGCAAAGGATTTTTGAACCTCCCCCACCAAAAAAACAAAATGGAGCAATAGGAAGAAAGGTAAATAGTACGCTGTTTCTGTATGCTGTTCAGTAACTAGCTAGTCACAGTTATGTGGGCAATTAAATTAAGAGTTTCAGCTGTTTTAAATATATTTGGACAGCAACAAGTAGAAGGTTTTTTCGATGAAGCCTTAATAATCCAATATTTTAGCACATGAAAATTTTTTTAAGGTAACTTGGAGTTTGTTTCTCAGTGCAATTCTAAGTTCTGGCTTCCATCTTTAAGGCTGAATTGACTGAATGGGAGTGGGCATTCTCATGAGAAATGCAAGTCAGATTAAATACTGAATTTTATGTGGAGGGATGGGATTTTTTTGCCCTGAGTTGTTCTGAGACATAATTTTTTTCGAAGCAAAATGGACTGTCTCTTCAAGGGATGTTATCAGGCAGGTTTTGTCCGTTTCTCAAGTTTTACGAGAAGGTGCAAGTTAAGACAAGTACATTGAAGTTAGAGGTTTATGCTTTCTGTAGTAAGGAAGGAAGGAATTGAGGTTCTTTCATTTGGGCAGAATGGATTGAGAAACTGAAAAACTTGAAATGGCACTAGTGAATGTTCTTCATAAAATTAATAGTTCAGTTCCTGAATGCTCACATAAACCACACTAGAAAATATGTGGTTACTTCTTTAAAACCAAACCTTTGGAAGGAATCTTAATAGAGCTCCCTGAAGTTAAACTAATGCTATATAAAACTGTAGTGATCACAAAGTTAAGATTTTGAAGGTCAAAGCTGAATCATACTATCTGCTCTAGGCAGGGTTTGTTCCTTGATTATTTGCTTTTTTGTGCAATACAATGCATGTAGAATAATAGTGACAACTTTGTAACCTTTTGGAAGAATAAATCACTTAATAAATTTAGTGAAATGATCCTCTTTTTCCTATTGAAGTTGATTGCAGAAAGCTTTCAATCTGAAATCGTGAGACTAATGCTGCAACAAGATTGTATTAGCAAATGACTTAAATGAATGAAATTGCTTTTCAGTGATGAACAAGTGATAGCTGTGTATTTCATTAAATTTTCACTCATGTTTAAAACTGCACTTCAAAATAGGCAGTTTCTGGTTTTCTTGATGAGAGGATAACAGATGCAGTTTGTAGTTTTCATTATGTTGAACTGACAAAGCCAGTACTAGTGTCTGAAAGGAATACACTCTCAGTGTAGCAACTATTTTACTACAAGAGAAATTGCCATGCTGGAAAGATACCAACTGTAGGCAAAAGCAGGCACAAAATACGTAAGCAACAGATTCAGACCTGTAAAGTCATTGTGGTGTTTTGGGGGTTTTGGGGTTTTTGTTTTCAACAAAAGATCACTTTTCCTCTTTGCGTACTTCGGCTGAAATGTTCTGGTTTCTGTGTTTTGGTTTATAGCTCCATAAAAAAAAAAATCTAGCAATGAGTGAAAGTGTGTGTGTGTTGTAAATTTGTTTAAATATTGTTTTAGTTTCAGTTAGTCTTAGTGATCACAATATGTCAAGTAGGACCGTGTGTTGCTGTGCCTCCGCTGTCTTAAAAAACGTCTGCTTTCATAGTCTCCTGTGGGAGTTGAACCTAGTTTTTAGAACTGCCGAGGAGAGAGCGCTAGCAGGAGGTCTGAATCATTTCAAAGGCCTTAATGGTCATAAAAACAAAGTGAGGTGCTGGCAGTATCTGAGTAAGTATCTCCTGTGCTTCAACTTTGTGAAGGAAAAGTAAGATACTGGAAGTTGCGTGGCATCTTGCAGTAGTAGTGATGGTAACAGCTAGTACTGATATAGCTTGATAACTTGGCACTTTTTTGTCCTCTTGGATGTGCTAGGCAAGATCAGCTATTATTGCAAGAAATCTTAAGATTAAGGATGGTAAAATGCTCTTACTAGTGACAGTTCATGAGCGTATTCATTTATACTGCGGAGGAAGATCAAGATGACTTGAGAAGGAGCCTTTCTATTCCCCTTTTCCTATCTTACCCCTTCTTTCCAAACGGCGTTGTATTTTCTGTTTCGGGAGACTTAAGCATTACTAGTTAATACATATGCAATATAGATATATTTTTATATATAGATTCTATGTATATTTTAATATTCGAAGTAACTTGTTTAATCTCTAAAATTCTTTGGTGTATCAAACTGTTAATCTGATATTTAAAAACATTTTTAATGTAACCATTTCAGTAATTGCAAAAGAGCAGTTAAAGCTAATTAAGTACAATTTATTATTTTACATAGTTTAGCGCTAATTTCATTTGTCTGATTTTCAAGTAACTTTGTACTTCGATTCAGGCTTGAAAGATGTAGGGTAATTTCATATGGTAATTTCATCATTTTTTTCCTTAAATTTCTTGTTTTCATGTTCATTAATTGTGTTTTTTAAGCAATGTGACAGTAACATATGAGATCAGTACATATGACAGAATCCACTGTGTAAACAACTGTCTTTTCCTACTAACTTTGGAAAGTTCTGAACGATTCAAGTATAAGTTACCTAAATTCAAGTACAAGTTAAATAGCTGGACCTTTGTGGCCTAAGCATACTAACAGTATTTGAGTTATTGGTATTGGAAGTGTCCTAATAGAAATCGGTGATAAAAAGCAGGACCAAAACCTTTCGACACTGCTCTGTAATTGCTATTTAAACATTCTGGGCGTGGATACTTCTATACATTAGTAGATAAGGAAGAAGCTGAGACTTTTTAGGTAAGGTACACTCTGTAACACCAAGCTGAATGTGGATAGATGAGCCTTTTAACACGGGAGTGCTAGTTTAATTTGCATATTTAATGAATTGCAAATCTCTTATGAAAATGTGTAGTGCTTTTGTGTCAGCACTTAATTGCACTGATGTTTGTGGCTTTTATCTCTGACTAATCTGTGCAGGTTACTTGCAAATGAAAGGTGTATGGGGTTTTTGTTTGTTTGAGGAGTTCCAAGTAACACATCGTTTCAGGGTGGAACACCATAATTCCAAATTAATTCCAAATTTTTTTTCTCTGAAGTATTGCTTTCAATACATAGTAGTATTTGGGGAAGTTTAGACCTTAAGTCTGCTTAAGAAAAGACAAGCTCAGAGTAATAGGTAGCTGACTGGCAAAGTGATCAGCCAGAAGGAAGAGAAATCGGCAGGATTATCAATCTAGTCCAGCCACTGGCTTCATTGTAATTCTGAACAAATTGTTGGGGGTCTCTCAAATTCTAATTGCTAAACTGAAAACAATGATGACAGAATGCTCTGAAATTAAGAGGTGAAAGATAAGTAGTTTTGATGAAGTGCTGAATGGGTTTTGGGTCTTTTCTGAGGTAGCTGATTAAACTTGCTAATAACATGATTTAATGCGGTCACTAGTGGGATGAGAGCTAGTGATATCTATAGACTGTTATATTGCATCTCTGGACATAAAATTTAAATGATGGCGAATCAAGCTTCAGAACTCAGATATCACCTTTTCTTTAATTTTGGCATGAGACTTAACCTTCAGAAAGTATGGAAACTTAAGAATGTAACCTTAAAAACATGTAAAGATGTTTGAATATCTGGTAATTTAAAAAGCGAAAGTTGAAATTAAATGTATGTTGTTCAGGATTTTAGCTGGAATGTATTGATAACTGCTTTATTCCATACAAAGTAAAAGAACATACTGTGCTGGTACAGTTGTATAACCTTTGATTTAATATTATTTAATCAGTTTGCCCTGTTTAGGCTTTAAAAAAAAAAAGTTAAAAAGCTGAAAATAACAGATGATGTTAAAGGGATCCAGTGTAAGTTGTTGGTTTCTACCAGAGATGTGAGAAAAACTTGGAATAGCAATTTTGTAAGTAAAATATTTGCTCTTCTGTTTCTTTTTCTCAAAACTAAAAATTGTTGTATTGTTAATAGAGACATAGGGGAACAGAAACAGTGGACAAAAATTGCTCTGATTTCAACAGAAGCTCATCTGATTGATTTCAGATCATCCTGTAAACGTGTTGGAGCACAGCTCTGGTAGTTATTGATGAAGTGAAGGAAAGTTTGCTGAGAAATCTTGGTGCAGAGACAGAAATGGAGCTCTTCATCTTCAGGACAAGGAAATTATATTTACTATTTTGTTTTTTGACAGGTTGTTGTGTCCACTAATATTGCTGAGACGTCATTAACAATAGATGGTGTTGTGTTTGTGATTGATCCTGGCTTTGCAAAACAGAAGGTAAATACTATTTAATTTTCTATTTCTCTATAGTAGGAAAGATACTGGAATCTGATTTGCTCAGGTAACTCTTCCCTTTGTAAACACTGATAGGTCTTGTCCCGGTTGAAGTCTTGACCTTGGTGGTTATATTTTTGGTTTGTTTTTAACTTACAGTAGGTTTGCACTTAGTTTGCAAACTTTAGCTATCTAGAGCAGTACAGAAGATTTTACTTTGAAAAAATTGGAATGTAAGGACTTTGAGAGTTAGGCTTGGAATATGAATTGCCTAGATAATTTAGGAAGGGTGGCTTTGTACTTTGTGTCTACGCTTGAGAATGCTCAAGTAAAACCAAAAAATCATGTGGAAGTAAATAAAAATGGTGCTAGAAGCAACCTTTTCTATTAAGTCATGTTAGTGTAGAAAACTCCAGCACTAAAATGAGAAGAGATAAATGATACCTAGGGTGGTACTGTTTCTTGTCAGTATTTGTCATGTACTGTTGCAGCCCTGAAGGTTGTTCTCAAGCTTGTATTGTGCATCTTGGAACATCATGAGATGTTCAGAGGAACTGAAGTAGCTTGCCTACAGTCAACCCAATAACTAAAGAAAAAATGAAACACAAATCTCTTACTCTTCTATTTATTTTTTTCACTAACTATAACTATCCTTGTACCTTGGTTTCATAGACTTTTAATACTCATACACATGTCAGCCTTTTAAACTTTTGCAAGATGAGAGGTACAGCAGAATGCGAGTACAGTCAATGCATCTTCATACACAAGTTTCGGTCACCATTTAGGCTGAAGTTTTTTCACAAGTAGTTCTTATACTGGAAGAATACCTTCTGTAATAAGAAATAAAGCTTTTGCACATGTTTTATACCCGTTCACACCAGAAGGGTGTTAAGACATGGACCAAAGAACATCTTCAACTGAAACTACCATCTGACTACTGCTTTTTTTTTTAACAGTATATTCTTTTTCATGAGCCCTATTGAGTTGGCAAGGCTGCTGTCTATGTATGACTGCTATGGAAATTTTACAGTAAACTCCAGCATCTATTTTGTACTGTGACAGTCTGCATGTACCCTTGAAATACAGTCTTGCTTTGTCATCGGTCTGATTTTTACAGTTGCATTCCACCTTAATGTTAGGTTTTTCTGACCTCTGGAATATGATTATTCAACCTTATAATTGTATCGAGAAAGCTTTTTTTTTTTTTTTCTCCATGGAATTATTTGAGCATCAAGAGTGTGTTTAGCACTTTGTAGAATAAATTGGACACACTACTTCTGCCGTGAAAATCTTATCTAAAAATACACACATTTAAGGAGGACAGGGAACCTGGCAGGAGTTGTTAACAAATGAATAAAAAGTAAATGCTGTTCTCTAGTCAGTTGTATTTGAAGCTTTTTGTCACTGAGCCAAAGGCTTTTGTAGCCAATTTTTTTTTCTCCTTTCAGATACATACAACTTGTGATTTCCTAGTCAGAAGCTGTGTTTGAAAATAAGTTTAAAGCAATCTTTATGGGTTTTTTAGGTAGCTGTCTTATCCATGAGCGGTTTTGATTCTTTTCCTTCTTTCTTGCTCTGATTCCACTTTCATATAGGTATACAACCCTCGTATCAGAGTGGAGTCTCTCTTAGTGACTGCGATTAGTAAAGCTTCTGCTCAACAGCGAGCTGGCCGTGCTGGTCGTACTAGACCAGGCAAGTGCTTCAGGCTTTATACAGAGAAGGCTTACAAAACTGAAATGCAGGTAAGATTACTTTTTTTTAGATTGCATATATAAGAATGTCTCATTGATACAGGTAGTTGAGTGCCATGCTACCAAACATAATCAGAATTTGAATGCTTATGTAGTAGCGTTTGGAAGAACAAGTGTTCTGAATTTTCTTTTTTTTCCCTTCCACCCCAGGACAACACATACCCTGAAATTTTGAGGTCTAACTTAGGATCTGTAGTATTGCAGCTCAAGAAGCTTGGTATAGATGATTTGGTGCACTTTGATTTTATGGATCCTCCAGGTATCTATTTCTATTTTATCTTGTCTGCTCTAAGTGTTATGTTTTGACTTTTGGTAAATGTTTTATATAATAACAACATGGGATAAATTTTTATGTTTTTTCGCTATTTTTATTGTAATCTATAAGGAATGTTTTCTATTTATCCTGAATTTTAGTGCTCTGTGTCTTATCAAAGCAAGCTTTTTATGTTTCTGTCTGCGTAACAGATTTTAATCGAAACACGGGATCTATTGAATGCCCCTTACCTGCAGAGGATAAGACAAAATTATAGGCATTAGAAAAATCTATGACTTGATGAGTCTTTTTTACTTATCACCTTGATTACATGTTCTAATTGTGCATCAGTTAACAACTGTAGAAACGCGCGCCGATTTTATTTACATAAAGCTGAATACATGTTTTTGGCTTAAACTATAAAAGTTAATGTGCATCTCCCCTCTAACAGTGTTAAATGTTCATATATACTTTAAAAATAACTGGGTTATAATGTTAACTAAAATAGATCAGCCATATATAAATACATCAGTTGGTTGGGTTTTTCTCCCCTAAAAAATATAATTTATAATCTTTAAGCTTTTAAATAGCTGCACAGAACAACTGCATTCTTTGTGCTGTGCAGCATGTATGATAGCTTAGCAGGAAGGCTTTTGAATTTCGTTCTATTTTTCTTTGTAGGTGTAATATACACTTGCTTTGAGGAATGCAGGATTAAGTGAACATGCTTAGAGGCTCAGATTTGTAAAAGACTATAGATGTCTAAAGTTTACATGGCTGAGATTTTAGGACTGCATCGATCTATTTTTGTATGGAACAAGGGAAAATGCATCAGTGCATTGGGAGGGAAGTGACATTGCTGTGACACTGAGTATTTCACAATGCCACTGCTGTCTGAATTTTGAAAAACAGTAATCTTCAAATATTCAAGCTTTTGATCCAGTTAAGAGCTCTTTTAAAGAAGTGACACACACCACCCCCCCCCCCCAACTCCTTCGTGTCTAGATATATATAACTGAATTTGGTAAAAGTTTTGTGTTTGGAAGTCAGTTGAATGGAGAATGAAAAATAAGATAGCTTATATTAGTCTGTACTTCCTCATTTTTTGCTTATTCAAAGCAGTTTGATTAATGTGCCTACCTAAATATTTCTTTCTTTCAGCTCCTGAAACTCTGATGAGAGCATTAGAGCTTTTGAATTATCTGGCTGCTTTGAATGATGATGGAGACTTGACTGAGTTGGGATCCATGATGGCTGAATTTCCATTGGACCCACAACTGGCTAAAATGGTTATTGCAAGTTGTGACTACAACTGTTCTAATGAGGTCCTATCTATTACTGCCATGTTGTCAGGTAATAGCAGGGAAAGAGATACTAAACAAAATGCAGATCTTCAGTTTGGGGAAATTTTGAGTTTTCCACAGCAAAAACATAAACTATATAAATATTTCTAATAAAGTTAGATTTGTTTTTTAAAACTTCATATAGGGGTTTAATCAGTCATTATGGGTTTACATAGAGACCTTGAAGCTAATGAATAGTAACATTAGGAAATTAACATGCATAAAATGGTCAAACAGTTTGCTCCGAAACTTTAGTTAAATGTATATATATTTGAGTTCATGGAGGGGAAAAAAATTGGGCTAGTTGAACAGAACCTTCTTTTTAGGCTTATGGTCAGGACCGGAAATGTCAGCTCAACCACTCTGTTTTTAAGGCAGTGAAATCTATTTTGTATTGTGCATTCTTCTGCACTTTGATAAATCCCAGCGTTTCCAAAAGGATTACAGTGTAATTTATATTAAACCATAGGCTTGTACATGAAATGATGATACGTTTTTCAGTCATTAAGTGGCAAAGCTGAAGAACAGTTGTTACTTTTCAAGGGAAGAAAGAAACTTTGGGGGAGGATGTATATTTATCAGAATTAATTTGTGTGCACAGCTGTACTTTGCTGCTGCGTTATGTGAATAGCACTGCATCAGAGCAGAGCTGCTTGTTGAGAGAGCTTGATGAGAGAAAAAAACGTTAACATGCAAGCCTTGTATTTCATTTCCCAGTTATGTAGAACTGACTTCATTTTATAGTTAGTAGTTAGTATTATGAAAACAGCAGTGGTGTTACTCATAACTATTCTTTTGTCTTTTGAGCATGCTATTTTACCAGGCTCTTCGCAACGCAGCTGTACTGGTTACATGCTTAACTTGGTTGAATAGAGAAAAAAAAGTAATGTTTTGGCTAAGTGTAAAATCTGTTGCTTCAGTTTAGTCTTACAATATATTTATATGAAAGTTTTAAGAACAAGCTAAAATGTTTGTTGCAGAGTTATGATTGTTCAGACTCAGAGCAGATGGGCAGGGCAGAATTGTAATCATTTTTTTTTCATTAAATGGTAGGCTTATTTGCGGAGGTGGTGGTAGGTTGGTGCCTGTCTTTCTGTTTCCTTCCTCCCTTTCCCCCCAGTCTCTACTATAGAACAGTAAGTCTGGTATTTTTGTCTGTGGTCTTCAACTGATTTATCTTACTCCTTTTTCTATTTACCTTTTCCCAGGCCATGATACTTTTTTTTGTTTCAAGGCACAATTAATGTCATGATAAATAGGTTGGGGGGGGAAGGATCGAAGCTAGTTAATGTATGGGTTGTAACTAAAAATCCCATAGTCCTAATATTTGTAAGGACTATTTCCCAAAGTAAGCACTCTTTTAAACCAGCAGCATGGCTGTATCTTATGGTGCCTTAAGTCCATATAAAGATCAGGCTGTGGATAGCAATCCATGTATTAATAGTTTGGACTGAACGGAAAAGTAGGTACCAGAAAAGATCAGAGAATAGCATTGAATAAATGAGCAGATTAAATGATTGTATTTCACTTTAAGAGCCGTGGTGTCTTGCTGTGGTGTAGAAAGTGTTGTTAGGTATTCAAAGCAGTGAGTTAAGACAATGATAGAAGAATTTGGAATTTGCTCTTACTAGTCTGAGTTTGCAATTAAAATATACTTTATATTATCTCTGTTGTCAAGTGCAGGACCCAAAATACAGGGTATTTATTTTGACCCTGCATTTCCATTTTCTTTAATACATTTGTCTTTCTTGATTTGTTACTATATGATTCACTGTTGCAGTGTGTGTGGTTTTGTCTTTTCTCAAGTTCCCTCCAGTATTCAACTCAACGTATTTTTGAAATGTAGTGTTTGGGGGCTTTTATGGGAATTTAAGAATAAAATAAAGTAAAACCACATAACACTCCACAGAAGGGCCCTCATCTGTTAAGGGCAGATGAGATGCAAAGAGGTATTCTCCTGAGATTGGTGGGCTTCAGTTATGAGAAGACTAATGTAGTTGCAAGCAGCTGAAAAAAGATAAAGGATTTGTGGCGTCTTACTTAGCATTAATTTTATTGAAATTTAACCTCTTAAAAATTACATCTACTTAAAACAGAAATGATTTTTTTTTCCTCCTGTAGATCTCTGTAAAGTGAAGATCTCTTATAACTACTTTCAACATCTTGTGAATTGGTATTGATATTACAAACCTACGAGAATGTTGACAGACCATTAAGTTGGCTGCAAAGCTATTTGTGGTCTTCGGTAGTCTGTATTTGGAAAGGGAATGTTAAAACACAATTTTTGGATTCAAGGCAGACAGAGTCAGATTTATGTAAGAGAACATGATAGAGAAAGCTCACCATATTGTGATTTTTTTTTAAACTGTTTTTTATTTCAAGTAGTGCCAAAGGGCGGTTTAACCTTCCACCACTACCGCTACCATCACAACCTTTAGACTTATTAATACCTTCATTCATATGTTTCTGTATACCAGTGCTGATAACAATACCATCTGGGGAACAGGACTTGACTTTACTGGTGTATTCTGTCTAGTAGCAGACTTGTGATAAAACTCATGTTTGTTTAGACTGTGCTAGTGCAGTACATTTTCAGAACTATCTTCTTCACTCTGTCTGTAGAGACTTTCTGAGAAAGCAAATTTGCAATTAAAGTGTTTTCTTACATGGGGTACTAGTTCATGGTAGAGCTATCAGCACTGGGTCTTGAACTAAGATCTGTTTAGCCTTCCAGTATACATAGGCGATCTTGATGGCCTTCAGACTAGAGATTTTGATGCCTATATATAGTTCTATTACAATAATCAGGTACTCTGTAGCTTTGAAACCCTCTTGTCTTACAGATGTGGTTAGGTGTTGATGTACCAAATCAAGGTAGTAAACAGTCCAAGATGCAGTTGGAGGCCATCCTGCCCTGCCCTATGCTCTGTGAACTGACCTAGCTAGGCCTTGTTCCTCTATCTGTGAATGCGTGACTCATCGATATGGGCGTTTGTGTTGGGCCCATACCAACCTTGTTTAGTCCCACAGTGTTTTGTTCGCCCCACGGAAGCAAAGAAAGCAGCAGATGAAGCCAAGATGAGGTTTGCCCACATAGATGGAGATCATTTGACGTTGCTGAATGTCTACCATGCTTTCAAACAAAGTAAGTGTGCACCTATTTTAGCAAAATTATTTGTAACACTTTGAGCTGCCAGCTTTCATTCCTGGGTTCCAAAGACAGATGAAAGGATTGGGTGTGTTTTTTTGAGCGATACTCTTGTAATCTTTATTTATTTTTTTCTGAAGTATGTAAAAGAGCTGTTCAAGTGCTACTTTCCCTTTAGGGGGGAAACAAAACCAAAAAACTAGCCAAGAGATCATGTAATAAACTGATGAGTATGGAGACAAGCCAGGCTTTTAAATCAATGCTGGGTAACCTTGGACAGAAGGAAGTGAGCATTCCTATAATTAAGAAATATTGGAAGTTTATTATCTGACAGTAATTATAGAAAAATTTGCATAATTACTTAGTAATTTTTCAGGGAGAGCAGTGCAGAAAATACTCTGAATTTGGAGAAAGATGTGTTCCTAGAACCAAAACTTTTTAATATAGTTAGGAATTCTGTAATACAGCCTTGGGATGGATTGAGAGGCAAAGGGGTGATGCATCAACAAGAAGTAACGTAGAGCCACAGGATAAATTTATTTCATTTACCTCATTTCTGTGTATGGATTTTAGGGAAAATATACGGTCCTCCTTAGCATAGCTGAAGCATATTTTAGCAGCTTGAAAAGGTGGGAATGAACAGGTGAATCTAGGAGTTCTCTTGAAAAATGACTACGTAAGTGGCACACTTTTTTAACTGTGACTTATCCTGGTGGTAAGTAAAAAGATTACTTTTAACTGCCAACCAGGTTAAATTAGGTGCTCCAGTTGCATTTTCCTGTAAGAAAAGAAAAAAAGCAACAGAAATAAATAAATAAGAAATAAATAAGAAATAAAATAAGGGTATGGTCAGAGTAAAAGTCCAAACAAAAGTATTCAAAACAGCTTAAAACAGTCGCTGAGTAAATACCTTTGAATTGGAGACATCTGTTTTTTTCTATTGGCTTTTTGGTTAACAGCATTGAATATGTCTTGCAGGCATTTTGTGTGTGCATGTTTCTGGAAGCCACTGCTTTCATGCTCAGGTTATTGCAGGATGGAATTATTTGGGGTATAATCTTTTGTTCAGTTCCACTGTGAAATTGAGTAGGATTTCTGGGATTCGGGATCAGAAGACAAAACGCTGCTGCTGTTTGTATCTAGAACAATATAAAACACTTCTAGGTCATCTAAAATGCACAGTCCAAATGGTACAGAAAGCAACATGCTATGGTACTTCAATTATGATTCTACTGTATAGTACACAAGAGCTTTAGCACTCATACTTTATTTTAAATATATTCTGTAAGATAAAGCATTGAAACAACTTAAACCTTCCTCCAGTTATGTAACCCTCCTTCTTTTAAGTGGAAATTAGTGTCTCTTGTACAGAGAGACTATTCTTAAGTTTTAAATTTTAAGGCTAGTTTTGATGTATTATTAAACTGACAAATATCAGAAGAGAATCACTTGAGAAGTAACAGAATTGGTAGGGAGAACTGGGTTTCTTGATGTTAAACATGCAGGTTTTTATCCTGACAGAATGGTCTAGGCTTGCTGTCTTAACAGATTCCTTATTAGGGCTATGAACAGTAGAAACAGTAACTTAAGAGTACTGAGTTCTATTACTGACACTAAGTAAACATAGGTGACTGGTAAAATATAAACTGCTGTGAGGTGCATCACACTTTAATATTATATTAGAGTAGTCTGTGTAGCTCTTAACTGTTACTTGAATGCCTAATTTAAGGAGAGTTTGGTTTCTCAAATACAATATAATTATGTACAATCTTCTTGTGTGTTCACTGCACACTACGGTTAAAGATAGTGCAGTGTTCCTTATGTTCAGTTAGGTTTTACACTACACGTTTGGAAGATGATTTTTCTAGTTGCAGGGTGTGATTTTTTTTTTTCTAAATGTGCAAAATTTATTGGTGTGGTATGTCAGCAAAACCTCAGTGACTGTGTGTATATTCTGTTGGTGAGGGGGGAAAAAAGCTAATTTTCTCTTGTCCTGACCACATACTTCCTGAATAGAAAACAATTTATCTAATGCAAGAATAATTGATTTAAACTAAGAGCTGTTGTCATTTATAAAACTTTACGGATATTTTTTCTGGTTCATCTGATTGATCAATTGGTTAGTTGCTGTTTTATTTACTTGTTCTAATTGGACGAAATACTAATTTTTGAATCATGTTTTTAATGTTGCAGATCATGAGTCAGTTCAGTGGTGTTATGACAACTTCATTAACTACAGGTCCCTGATGTCTGCAGACAATGTACGCCAACAGCTGTCACGAATCATGGATAGATTTAATTTGCCTCGTAGAAGCACAGACTTTACCAGCCGAGACTATTATATCAACATAAGAAAGGCATTAGTTACTGGGTATTTCATGCAGGTATGTGTGTGTTCCTGTAGGGAATGTGGTTCAGTGTTTACGGGGCTTTTAATGTTAGTATCATTATCATAATTTATCAAAGCTTTCTGCTTGTTACTTAAATTATATATGGCTAACTATATTACCACTTATGCTTTGTCAGGTTGCTTAGTTATTACTCAAGTAGTACATTCTTTCTTATTTGGAGGAGAAGTTGTAGGCAATCTTACTAGTCTCCAAATACTGTTTTTGGTATGACCAGTCAGGAGTTGACCCCTAACTTCTGAATAGCTGAGGAATTAACTTCATAAAACATTTCAAAGTAACTGCAGAATTATTTGTAATCTGATACAAACTGGGTAAGTATAGTTGTATATAAATATTAATTATATTTAATCCATATAAAAGTAGAGAATTCTCTTTTGCATACTTTTCCATATTTATATTTCACTTTTAAATTACATGAATCACAAGTACTGAAGTACTGGCACAGGTCTGTAATCTCAAGATGTACTCTGTAACTCGTTTACCTCTTGAACCAGGATGGTGTAGAAGTCAGTCTCCACTGCTGGCTCCTGGATGCTTTGTGTTTCATGTTAAGCATACCTCCAAGCTAGGATGCAGGCTGCGTATTTTTTCTCCTTTTTTTTTTTTTTTTTTGTTGTTGTTTTTTGGCATAGTCCCTTTGTGCTGTGTTTTTTCTCTTCAGCATTCATCCCTGGGGCTAGAAGAGACCCTTTGACTCTTGCAGACCCAGGGGTACAGAACCTGTAATGAGAGCGAGCCTTTGTCCTCATTGACTCTAGACTTGTCATAATGTTTTTCCTAGCAAATGTGTTCTGACGCATCTCAGCAATGTCTTTGCTAGAGCCTAATATGTTACTTCTGGAGAACACAACCTTGTTACCCTTAAGAGGCCAACCAGAGCCCATGGCATTTCCTAATTTTTCACTTGAGCTGTACTCTAGTGGTATTTGAGCACAAAAGCTTACTAGTTGAAAAGGGAACCATTGGTCAGTGCTGTGCAGCTTAGAATGGCAAGCAGCTTGACAGACGCGCACTTAGCACATCCTGACTGGGGCGCAGACTTGAGTGCTGTGTATGTTTAAACTCCCCTCCAAGGAAACAGTGCCTTCCCCAGGGCTAAGCCAGCCAGCTAGTCTGTAGCAGAAACATGTTTCTGGATTTTCAGAATACAGGGATATCAATGTCAGCAGCTGCATTTCACTGTAATGTAAATGGAAGATTAAGGCTGTTGCCTGCTTTTAAATATTAAAATAGTTCTAAAGACTGTCTTGCTGTAACCCTTCAGGCAAGCAGGCTAGTCACTGTGTTCAGCTGTGGCTTTTGGGACACATTTTCTTCATCTTTCTTGGGGGATGCTTTTTACGCATTCCTACCTACACCTTTAATTCTGTAAGCCCCAGCTGGTTGAGGCAGGTCTGATTGCCACAGTTGTATTTTTGTTTGGCAGAGTACCCTATGGCTTCCTTCATTCGCTTGGACCTGTAGGAGGTCATGCCCTTGGAAGTTTGTTTTATGTTACTCGAGAGTGAAACTCTTCCTCTAAGAGCTGTTTTCCTGCCATGGATGTGGAGCTGCACTGTTGGTGTAGATAGCTTTTTGGTTTCTAGTGATCAGGAGTTGGAAATCTGACTTTATATTTTTGCTGTGAATAGAGTAGTAGGCTCACACAAATGAAAACGAAAACCTTTCCAGAAGCCTCCTTCGGCTTCCATGGTCAATAGGTTGTTTACCAACCCCCTCACCCAAAATGTGTAATTGAATTTTTGGCTGAATCAAGAGACAGCTATGGCAGACCTATTGAAGGTGTTTGGAGTTGAAACCATTTCAACAGTTTCTCTCTCCTTTGATGTGTTTGAGTCAATTTTATTTTGAGTTGCTTTCAGTCTTCAACCTGAATGATAGTGTGATACCTGTTTGACCTTGACTCTGAACGTTCTCTTGTGAGTTCCATGTTGCTTTGAGTAACCTTCAGTAGAAAACTTATAAATACTTATAAAAACTTACAAATACCCAAAAGAGATGTTATTACCAGCAACTGAAGTACTTAATGTAGTCTGCATGCATACTGTACCCCGTCTGAGCAGATATTCAGGCTCTGGCATTTGGGGGCTCTTGTTCAGAAAACTGGAGTAATGAAATGCATACATCATTCTTTGTCCTCTTAGTACAGAACATACGTGGAATTCCAAGTCTGAGCACTTGCAAAGTGTGTGCACGTACCGTAGATAGTGTCTGCATGTAAAGTACTAAGGTCTATGGGCAACACATGGCAGAAGTTGATTCTTCAAACTCTTTAAGTTTAAAAATATAGTGTGAAGTAGAAAAAATAGAAGCAGCCATTGTCCTGAAATATTTCTCATTGACTGCATTGTTTTCTACTTTAGTAATTGCCTAGTGTCCTAAAAATAATAATAAAATTTTACTGTAGAAATTTCTATACTAATCAAGACCTGTGGTTGATGTCAGACAGTGCAGGCCTGTATTAACTATGGAAATAGTAGTAATTATGTCATTAGTACTAAGTACTGTAAATTTGCCTGCCTTCAGTTGTATGTCAGTGACTGATAAATGTGGAATTTCTGCTGGTGACAAATCATCTTTTTACCCTTCATATTTAAATAAAAACTTGGATTCCAGCAAATCTGCCATAGACAAGCAAAGGGAATAGTTTAAAACTGCCAACAATTCTGTGTGTAGAAGAACTTCTGGAAGGATAGATATTGACACAAGTTAAGTGTCTTATAAAATCTTTGTGCTATGTCCCTGGCTTCTTCTAGTTTTTATAATGGAAAACTTTTATTGGCTTTTTTCAGTAACTATTTCTATATCACACGTCAGAATATGTGACATATATATAAAAGAGTGATGCTTGCAGAATCACTAAGAAACTGCTCATTGAAAATAAAATATATCAGAGAAATACTGTTTTCTCAGTACTTTAGTGGTAGACATATTCTGTCTTAAGGGACTGGAAAATTGTACAACTTAAGCATAATTGAAATTTGGCAACAGAACTCAAGAACTAGGTACATATGATTATTTACTCAATGGAAGTAGAAAAACTAAGCTTATCACTTATAAAGTGTTAATAGATGTGTAGCTGAAATTACTGTGTGGTAAAGACTAAGCAAAAAAGTACTGTACTACAGGAAGTAAGCTAAGGAAACTTAGAATTGAATTGGAAAAGGCAAGCAAATGCCAAAGTGTCTTGAAGATGGGTCATTTTTGTCAGCATGTTTTATTTTGGTTTTTTTGGGGTTTGGTGGTTTTTTTGGTCTTGAACGGAGATTTTTATCATTGTGTTTCCAATCTAGTAGTGAAGGCAGAACAAGAATTGATAGTTGAAAATTTAAGTCGAAATTTAAAGGTGGAACAGAGTACTACCGCTGTCTCATGGTGTCTTCAAACCAAGCTTGGAACCTTTTTTTGGAAGACCTGACTTAGTCAAACACAGGATATATCAGGGTCACTACAGAGGATGAAATTAAATGCCCTGTGCTATACAGGAAGTTAGATGTCAGATGATTGGTCTACTAATTAAAATCTCATTGTTGCCATTACTGTCTTTGGTGCTATTTTGTGTATAGAATTATGTATATTTTGAAGTCTTCACATAATCGGTCTTCTACAAGAATAGAATGGTAATAAAATAAACCTATGACATGAAAGCGGTCACCAGTGCATTTAATGGTATTCGTTTTGCTTTTTAGAAATGCAGAAGAACAGTTTAAAACTTTAATAGCTTCAGAAGCACTGTTGCATGCTCTGCAAGCAGAAATTGCAGAAATCCAAGCAACTGACATTGCTCCTTTGGTGTATGCTAGCATTCTTTTTTTAACGACAGAGAAGGAACAGTCATTTCTCTAAACTGTCTGTCAAGACTAGCCTGCCAAAACTTGTAGCCTTAAATCTAAAAGATGTTGGATCTTGTGGTACTGTTCCTGCTTTTGCCCTTTTAAGTGCATTTGGATTTACAGTGTTTGACATTTGACTAAAAGTCCCTGGTTGGGCTCTCTAGGTTCAGTGATGTGATAGATGATAAAGAAGCACAAGCACATTTAAAATTTCAGAGGAGCGTGTGTCATTCTTAATAAAACTGTGACATCCTTGCAACCTCTGTTACAAGAACTTGAACTAAAACCTTTTGCTATGGTGGCATGTGCCATGGTGGCCACTGTTCCCATGTGGGTTTGTCTTGTTGATAAAAGCATTATTATTATTGTCTCTAAATCATCAGTAGGTGGACTTTCTTGGTCTGCAGAGTAACCTGTTGCAGAGATGCATGCTCTGGCTTGGCTCTTCATGATCCTTTTAGAGTCGTGTTTGTGTAGCTCCTTATGTTGTGTAGTCCATAGTGTTAATAGCTTTCTCCTCCATTTATAGCCCCATTCTTCGTTCAGGTAGCCTAACTCACGAATGTTTTATACTAATACATGACAGATTCCTTGATGATCTTGGGGATAAAGTGTGTTCCCTAGTGTCTTGCTTACTACCAGTACTCATTGAAAAATGAGCCTATTTCATAGGTGTGCTTTGTATGATTCTCTGGTTTCTTTGGCAGCTCGTGGTTTTTTTGACTCTGAAAAACATCACAGAATCACAGCATGGTTGTGGTTGGAAGGGTACTCTGGAGGACATCTGGCCCAACCACCACTACATTGTGTTTTACAGGCAATGGAACTGGTTGCATGCCAGGGGTTCAAAGGAGCATAAGTGTATATGCTGCCTCCTGTGCGTCCTTTTTCACTCCGTTATGTCAGCCTTGGTGCTTGCCTGAGCCCATTCTAAATTCTTTTAGCATTGTGATCTGGCAAGCCACTTACATCTTCAGAGAAGAAGCAGAATTGGCTCTGTCAGCTGTACTGAAGCCACGTGGGCCAGGAGGGAGGAGGAAAATGTAGTAGCTGACAGTTAGATCATCATTGCTTGCTGTGGAGCCATAGCTTCACTGTGTGTGTTTCATGATAGAATGTTGCCATCACTGAACCTGAAATTCTTTACCAATCTGTGTGCTAACAAGCATACTTAATAAAAACATCTAAATAGGATAAGTAGCTCAATGTTAGCTCAGGATCAAAATAAGTCACAATAGTATGTAACCACTTAAAGATGACTTATCCCTGATATCCATGTTCTAAGGAAACATTTTTTTCTTAATTGGGTTATTCCAATCCCTGTACTTCCCTGGAAATGAAGAGCTAACTGTACTTTTCAGTAGCATTTCTTTTTCTTTGAGTATGCTTAATTAGTTATTTCAGAATCCTTTTACTTAGTTCAGAATTACACAAAGTAAACAAGAAATACAACTCTTTACTATCATTATAAATGACATGGAAAAGGATATCGTATGTATTTGGAAAAGCTAGATGATAAGACTTTACTATTTTAATACATCTGAATGAGACTGAGGTGCTAAAAGTAAATTGTATTGAGTTAAATTTAACAGCACACTGTTTTCTAGGATGAAACCTAAATAAATGAATTGTTCTATCCTTTTACAGGAAGAACAGAAACAGATAAAGCACCCAAATATTTTTGTACGCTTGCTTTACTTTTGATCTGAAAAATGAAATTGATTTAAAAAAAAAAAAAAAACCAAACAAAAAAAACCCCCACGAACCTTCCTTTAAAAAAAAATAATAATTCCACAGCAACATATGTGCTGTGATTGTGCTAGGTCTGTGACAGATGAGTTTCTAGTCTAGTCTGGTTTGCAGCTATACTGCTATTTAATTTTGTAAATGTTGGATTGAGTTGGATGAAATTAAGCCTAAATCGTTACAGACAGTGCACTGTTAATCTCCATTTAAAAGAGCCTCTGTTGTCTCCCCAGACTTGAAATAAAGTAGCAGTGTAATCTCCAAAATCTTGGGTGAAAATACTTGCAGACTGTTGAAATACTTTGTTCCACTCCTAAAACATGTTCTGGATATTAATGTCATAGAATGTAAGAGAGAAACACACTCAAAATAAGTAATTTGTTACTAAGGAAATATTCCAGCTTAAAATGAGGTAGCTATTGCTTTAGAAGTCCTGGGATTTTGATGTAATAGATGGAATTTACCTTTGACTAGGCAGAGGAAAAAAAAAAAGAGATATACGTAGGAATTAAAAAAAAAAGGAAGTACACAGTCTATAATAAAGGAAAGCATCTAATGATGATCTGATTAAAAATGTCTTTCAGACATCTTTCAGCCATTGTCCATCCTGATTTTTACAGTACTTTTGTGTGTGTATGTATTTGTAATGAAATAAGTACTGAGGTCATCTTGAATTACCAGTATCAAAAGGTTAATTTTAGTTACCTGTTCTGTTAGATTAACTGTTCTTACAGAGGATATCCTTCTAAGGATAACTGTCTGCTTTACCAAATCTTAATGAGCTAGATATCGGAGCATCTCAGCAAGGTAGGCATTATTCCCTTTCATAGAGCGAGAAGCTTGGTCAGAGAGAGGTTAATTGATTTTTACCAAGGTCACATCAGAAGCTTGTTGCTGAACCTACATTTTCCATTTCTGAAGCTCATGCTGTAACAAGACTGTTCTTATTTCTGACATACTAAACTTACCAGTCTTACTGGACTGACATTTTTTTTTTCAGGCCCGCTGTGTGAGAGGATTTGGAGAATAATATGTGCGTCAGTAAAATTACTGCTGAAACACTGCAGTAATAAAAACTTGAGAGGATAACGTTGTGGCTTACTGGTCCCAGAGTAGCTACTGCAGTGAAGTGCTTGAAGCAGGTGTCTGTAGTAGACCACAGCTGACTTTGTGTGATGTTACAAACCTGTGCAATAGATATTCCCTTCCAGTACTTCTGTTTGCAGTGCTTTTGCTCTAATAATGATTCTTCTCTTTTGGGTGACAATGATTTTTATATGTTGCTTGAATTGTATATTCAAATATACACTTACCATGGCAGTTAGCAAAAACATCTGGCACCTTGATTGTGTCTATAAAAAAAAAAAAGTGAATAATTGAAGTGGTCGAGTGATGTGCCAAATTTAGATGAGGTTTGAAAGTTGAAGTGTTATATTTTGTATTAGAACACTTAATTCAGCTTGAAATCATTTAATTTAAAAATTGCTTGTGGTAATGAAATGATGTCTTTTTACTTAGGTGGCGCATTTGGAACGAACAGGGCATTACCTAACAGTAAAAGATAACCAGGTGGTGCAGTTGCATCCCTCCACTGTTCTTGATCATAAACCAGAATGGGTGCTCTATAATGAGTTTGTCCTTACAACAAAGAATTACATCCGGACATGTACAGACATCAAGCCAGAATGGTAAGCCAAAAGTCATGACCTGCTGTAAAGCTCTTGTTTTTCTTTTTCCTTTTTTAAATCGAGGTACCTTATTTCACTTTTCCTGACGCTAATATTATTAAAATGGTTTGGAGGGACAGCAGTGGCATAGACCTGAGATCTTGCAGATTACTAAAGGTTTTCTTTGTGGATACTTGTTTCTGTTTGTGGGAGTTCGGTGTACAACTGGGGTGTCCAGGGTTTGTATGCGGTGCACAGAGAGGTGCTTGACTTAAAACCAGTTATTTTAGTAAGCCTGTTGGGAAGGAGCTACTTGGAGATGCTGTATGTGGGGATATGTCCTAGCACCCACTTGGGTAGCTAAGTTAAGAGATACTGATAGATCCCTCTGTTCTCAAGATGTAGGACCTCTATTGGCAGTAGGTGTCTAATTTTTCTGGAAGGATCTGAAGAGGACTCAGTGCTTTCTTAAAATAGGAAGGAAAGAGGTGGTAGTATTGGTACAACCTGCTATGTCATAGTATTTATAAGTCAGTAGAGTGCATATCAAGGAAATTAAAGGCCTGATCCTCTGCAGACAAGCAGAGATCTGCATCGCCTTGCCCATCTTTAAGGTTGTACTTAAAGTGCCAAGTTGTAAGCTTTGGGGACATGGGAGGCTCTTCAACTGTTGTTGAAATTGTGCTGATGTGCAGAAAGTTTAGAGATTCATAAGCCAGAAAACATAGCGCATATATATATATATATAGCCTGTAGTATTTTAATAGAAAATGTGTTTGAATCCTTCCTCAGAAATCTTTTTCTCAACAAGCTCTGTATTGCCTAGAGCAGGATCCTATGGCCTTGGTTGCGTTTTTAAGCTTAAAAGAGCTAGGGCTCTTACACAAACTGGTATTTAGGTGGACTGGACTTCTGTGGCATGTGGACTCTGACATTACGCAGCAGGTCTGACTGTATGGGCTGCTGTGGCACGTACTGAAACAGCAGTGTGGGTCTGTAAGGGACATGTGGCTGAACAGGAGGCTTCTCGCTAGACTCCAGTGGCTGCTTTTTTGCTTTCAGCTTGGGCGCTTGCACAGGATGGGACTGAGATGTAAATGTGTGTGTGTAAACTTTCATTAATCTTAGAATTGCAGCATGAGCTGAAAATAACAGATAATCTTTGCTTCCTCCAGTTGTAGAGTTTCTGCAGGATGCATCTTAAAGTTTGAGTATTAGTAACAAACTTTTCCTTTTTTGACAGGCTGGTGAAAATTGCCCCTCAATATTATGACATGAGCAATTTTCCACAGTGTGAAGCAAAGAGACAGTTGGATCGCATCATTGCCAAACTTCAGTCCAAGGAATACTCACAGTACTGAATTTATGCTTTGAACTGAAGTTACTCAGAGGACAGCTTTAAGAGATGAAAGGATTCAAAGTTCAAGTTGTGCTCTTCACTTTGGTTCAATAATGGCCTTTATTTGAAAGCTTTTTAATTTTTCTTTACAGTAAATATTCCATTCTGATTTCATAAATTAAACATTTATGCCTCCCTTTTGTGTTGACACTGTAGCTCATACTGGAAAAGCTGATCAATGTTTTGCAGTTTATTGAAAGTAGTTCTATATATAACAATGTTATAAGCATTTCTTTAGAAATGGTTGAAAATGCTTCTAAAAATGTGATTATCGACCATGGTATGCATGATCGTTGTAATTGTTGACATTCCTTTTAGAAGTTGTGAAATGTTACAACTTGTGCTTATGTAGACACAATCTTCGGCTTCAGTACAAAGGTACTGACTTCAATAAAGTCTATTTATACTAATTTTGTGCCACAGTATGTCAGTATTTCTATTGTTTTGATCAAAACATGAGAAGCCTTTTAGTCTCCCCGTAAACTGCTGTTTATTGACACGGCAGTAGTTTAATATTTTAATACTAAAAGTGAGGATGCTTAAGCAGCACAATTACAGTGACATCAGTATAATGCATACAATGTTGATCCCTTGCAAACTTGTTTGAATTATGTAGGCAATTGTTTTAAAAATGAAATGCATGCAGAATTTTTTTGAGAATGCTTTGTTCAAACATACTCCTAGATATTTCATCTAGGACAGAACTGTAGTAATATGTCCTGTAAAGTGAAGTGTCTGTGGCCAGGTAGAAATTACCCTGCTGGGCAACATTCAGATACAGTTTAAGATCAACACAAATAATGCCGTAAGTGACACTGTAGGTAGAATTCCATTGCACCATTGTAGTTTTGAAGTGATTTTTAGTGAAATATGACTTGACAGCATTTTCAATTTGGGAAAGCTAATCCCATGTGGATTTATAGTAAGATTTGATCAGAGGGCTGGAACAGCTGTCCTGTGAGGACAGGCTGAGAGAGTTGGGATTGTTCAGTCTGGAGAAGGCCCCAGGGAGACCTTATTGCGGCCTTTCAGTACTTAAAGGGGGCTTGTAAGAAAGATGGAGTGAGGCTTTTTACCAGTGCCTGTAGTGAAATGACAGGAGGCCATAGTTTTAAACTGACGGAGTGCGGATTTAGATTATATATTAGGAAGAAATTCTTTACTGTGAGGGTGGTGAGACACTGGAACAAGTTGCCTGGAGAAGCTGTGGATGCCCTGTCCCTGGAAGTATTCAAGGCCAGGCTGGATGGGGCTTTGAGCAACCAGGTCTATTGGGAGATGTCCCTGCCCAGGGCAGGGGGCTTGGAACTATAGATGGTCTTTAAATGTCCCTTCTAACCCAAACCATTCTATGATTTCACGTATTTGGTCAGATTTCAGTTTTTCCTCTGCCTGGAATACACTGAGATTTTTGTCCTTCTGGCAAAGAGAACGCTGGAGCAGCACTTGCTGAAACAGATTTCCCTAGACCGGGAGCTGTGTGCTGTCGTGCTGTAAGGCTGAAGCAAAAATAGGTTATGCTTGGAGAGCTGGCAACTAACCTCAGTTAGACTAATCTTAAGCACTGATGTTTGGGGTATCCTATTTAAATCATAGCAGTTGGCTACAAAATTACTTGGAATCAAGTAATTTGAGGATTCTTGTCCAATTCAAAGTGGGTTGTTTTTTTTTTTTTTAAATTGCCGTTTGTATGATGAGGAGTGGAGAAGTTTTGAAAACTGTTGGTTTTTTTTTTGGTTAGCAATGAAAACAGTATTGTGAAGGAAAGCATGTCCGAAGATAAAAATTTGAGTGAATTTCAGATACGCAGTAGGACTTGTGAGTCTGCCCCAAGTTTGATAAGGAAGTGAGGGAGTGGGGGCATCTTCCCCCACTTCAGGCATTGTGGGATGGGTCTCGACTTTCCTGCCCTATGGAATAGTTTTTGGTAGGAAGGAGGGAGGTTGACTCTTCATAAAATGTTGAACTGGATTAAGTTTTCTGACTGCAGTTATGAGAGTTTTTAAATAAAACACAGGGATCTTGAACAACTTAAGCAATTTGATTTCAAACTAGTATTCCTAAACACACAAATACTTGTTTTACAAACTCCTGCTCTAGGATAACTGAAGCTCAATATGTGGGATTTCATGCTGGCTTGCATATCCTCCTTTTGAGGGGCGGAGGGGGCGACTTAGTGTAGTGCTGAGAAATGGCTGCTCCCCAGGTAAGAATTTCTCTAGTACTTCTGTGCAGCCTTCAGCTAAATGGTGTAGAACCACCTTCTGTATAACTTTTCCTAGGTATGGCAAGGTCCACGAACACAGCCAGTTCTCAGCATGAAATCCCTCGAGGAACCCAGAACCAGCTGGCATAAACTGCGGTAGCTTTGGTACTTGCGCATGGGGGAGCAGATGGCTATGGCTGTGAGTGGAACTTGACACGGGAGAGGCTTTGGCCTGGTTTTCATTTTTCCTTTTTTAATTGTCATACCTACAAACTCGGCTTGGGCTGTGACAGCCAACCTGGGATCTTTCACTCTCCCCTATCTTTGCTATTAGGAATGCAAATACTACAGGCTAAATTAATGTCCTCTGACAGCTGTGCAACGCTGCCATCTTCCAATTAAGTCCGTGACACCTGTGCAATCCACCTATAAAGGTACTGGGGTGTACCGGTGTCACTGGCTTAATTGGAAGGCTGTCGGGTGTCCCAGCTGTCACCGGGGACAGGGCAGGCCCAGTGCCCTCTCCACTCCTGGCAGTGGGAATACGAGCTATGGGAAGCAGCTTGGCTGTTGGGACCCCACTGGGATCTGGGGCTAGCGCTTTGGGGAGCTCAAACATCTGGGAAATCTAGTGGATTTGATACTTGGGTGACATTTGTGTATGTCATCGACAAGCAGAGCACTTGCAATACTTCAGTTTAGGACTAAAGCGTTTTCTCATCCCGGATGGCGTGTGCTAAATACACAGCCATCCCTTCACTGACCGTCGTAGTGGAGAACAGCCCGAGGGCTGGAGCGTCTTTGTGCAGGCATCCTGCAATCACTGTGCTGCTGCACAATGCTGATTTCTAACAACTGAGGGGATTTAAGGGTTTGGGGCAGGGACGTACAGACTCACTTAAGTCACTGTCGATACCACAGAGTTACTGCAAATTTCACGTTTTCGGGTTTTTTTAGTGTAATTTTAGAGCCATATAGCAGTGGGAAAGGAGCAAATTATCTAAGAAGTAACCGGCCGTCTCTGAAGGAGTAGTGAAAGGGAGAGAGTGGCTTCTCAGAGAAAGGCATTTTCTAGGTCCTAAAGGGAAACTGTATCAGGAACCTCCTCCTTAACTACAGTTATCTCAGGGATACAACAGGTGCATGCAGAATAACTTGGTTTTGAGAATAGCCTTGTTTTTTCATAGGTGTTGAAAGGTAAAACCTCATTCCCATTTTTCTGGTGGAAAAACTGTCAAAAAAGGTTGCCTGGAGAACAAAGGAGGCCAAGGAGGAGATGTAGGAATGAGGCTACTTTATGAGCATGTGAAGGTCACTGCCTGCCTCTCAGAACAGTGAAAAACACCTGCAGTCCTGCTCATCATCAGAGCTTTGGTTTTGGCTGCTTATACTGCAGACTGCAGTAAATGGGGGGGCGAAAGTTGGAAATTCCAAAATACACAAGAGTTTGCTAATGTCAAATAGAAATTCAGCTTCCCACGCTTTTTGTTCTGCGAAATGCCACAGCTGACTGACTAAAAGACCCTGTGGCTCTTTCTGCTGGCCTGGGGAGCGAGGGATCCCGAATAAAGTCCCATCAGCTGCCCCGACGCCAACTGCAGCTGTTGGCTTTTCCGCTGCCTTCCCTGCCTCCCTCCTGCCACTTCAGAGCCTTCAAATCGCTCGCTAGGGTGCAAGCATGTTTATTTTGGAGTACTGAGGAATTGCTCCCTCAGGATTAGTTATCTGCTTTGGAACAATCTAAAAGGAAAAGCAATGCTTTGTTTACTTACAGTGTTTTGGTGTTTTGGTTTGGGTTTTTTTTTTACCAGAGGAATTCTGATGGGTTTTGAAAATACATGGTTTGTATAAAACATACTATTTGTAGTGCAGGACTTCTGGAAATATGGAATGGCTTAGATGATAGGAAGATAGTACTAAGTGAAAGTATATTTTTTGAAAAAAGGAAAGTCTTCCATCTTAATCATGCTTTTGTATAATACCTCAAAGCAGTAAAGGGCTAATATTGATGTGAGGTAATAAGTATGTTTAGTTTATTATGTTAGATACAGAGGTAGTTACTAACGACTGAGTCCATGAAGCTGTGGTTAGATATGTATCTAGTAACGTTATGGGGACATAAAGAAGTGACCAGTTACACTGTGTTCAGATTTGTAGGGATTTTATAGCATTTAGAGTTTTTGTCAGAGGAAAGACTAAATGGTGACTTCATGCTTCCCTATGTCTTGACATCATAAAAAAAACTCTGAACTTTTTCTTTTGGGAGATCTGTCTGTACACCAGTGCAGAAGACACGCGCTGAAGTTCCTTTGGGGGTTACAGGAAGGTATTCACGTGTTGTACCTGTATTCATTCACTGGAGTTAAAGAGCAGCATCGATGTGTTCCGTCCCAGCGTGGTCAGCTTTGCCTGGCAGAGCAATACCGCCCATTCTGAGCACCACCTCCCCATTTTGGGCCAGTGCTTGTGAAACACCATTAGTTGGTGACGTGTAATTTTTAACCTGCACTGCTACACAGTGCATACTGGAAACCCCTAATTATTTGCCATAAGAAATGCAGCTTAAAGCAAAAAAGTGGAAATTAGTTTTCGGTATGTCCTTTAAAAAGATACCTTAACAAAAGTCAAAGGGCAGAGAGTTTTCCTTCCATCCTGTCAAGCTACAATTACTAATTTGTAATCAGATTGCTATAGTTTTCTTCATTTTATGACAATTTAGGGATAAAAAGCCATACCACACCATGATACTAGGAAGCAGAGTTGTATTCTAAAATACATGAATTTATTCATGTACTGTAATTTGTGAGGAATAGCCATTTATCTTGCTTTTAGAATAGCCGAAGGTTTTAATAATAAACATCTTTTACTATTAGAAGTATAATCTTGTATCAGTACTCTGTTGACCTTTTAAAATTATTTAACTTCAGGACTATGTATGTGACATAAGATTTATGAGAAGCGCAGAGGGAAAAATGATCTACTTGGTCAACCGCATTCATTTTTCTACTAATACATCTTACACTGGTAGCTTGCTTTTTGTGGTATGCTTCCTAGAACTGATACAAAGCTGGGCTTTGGTCCCCAGTAATACAAACGGCGGATATTTTTGAGCTTGAAATGAGCATCTTTGAAACCAGGATGAAACCATTATATGTGAGCGTTTGCCCCTCTTTTCATTTTTCCTTTCACAAATGACGAGCTTGGGCTGCCTCTAATTTGCACTGATGTGTTTGAGATAAGTGGCTGGCATCGAGGAGATCCCAGCTTCCAGTATCAAGGGATTAAACTAAATATGGTAACAGCAGTAAAGTAACGTTCCTGTAGCAGCGGTAATAGACTAGTTCTGCTGACTGGAGCTGTTCTAATTTTGCAGTTTCAACTCAGATATGGTAGTTTCTCAGGAACATTGAATGTATGTTGGACAGATGATAAAGTAACTTTCATTTGTGTACGTCTTGGCTCCGAGTGATTCTTTAAGCTTTTTCCAGCTATGAAAGCTATGCAGTAATGTTGTACAGAAAAATAAAACATTGTACAAATTAATGTTGATAATAAATATTTCCTGTGGCTCTAAACATTTATTATTTTGGGCTCGTCTTATTCTTTTAGCTGAAGTAGGCTCTTGCCTTCCATTTGAATTCAGTGTTTATTTTGTGAGCATATCACGTTAATGTTCCCAGCCTCATTGCTTCCAGCAGCATAAACAATCAACACTTAAAGCACCAAGCGCTTCCTGGGCTCTGTAGAGTGGAGGCTCGCTGGTGGACCTGTTTCCTGACTGCTTTGTCTATTTAAATATTCAGCCATCTAGTGAAACCACTTCTGCTTTTATTCGTAACTGGGTTTGTCCTCAAAAATATCAACCTTTTCAGCTTTATGAAGATGCTAGTGTTTACGACCAAAATTCATGTGTGATTGAAGAATTACAAACTAGACTCGACCTTTCAAACCTTAGAATGGTATCTTTGAGGTTGCTGCATTTTGCATGTCGAATAACAACTGATAAGCTTTTTATTGTGACAAGGGATAATATTGTTCTTCTAAAAAAATTCAATGTACTCTGAACCTTTCCTGAAAGGCTTACAATTTGTACAGCGGCCGAAGGTTAAAGCAGTGCAATTCATGAAATGTTTCTATGAGCAGCAAGCTGTCCAAGAGGATACTGAGAGCTTTGTTCCAATGAGTTCCTGTGTTACGCAATATAATGGAAGTAAACTTAAATTATTGCTACTTTTACATACTTTAAAAAAGTAATTTGATTAAGAGCAGAAATCAAAGGTAAGAATTGGCAAAAATTTAAAATTCCAGTCTTAATGTTCAAAGTAATATGTACCCTGCTTATTGAAAACAATCATTTTGTTTTCAGTAACTCTATGGACAATGAACAGTTTCTCCCTATAAGCAAACTGGTGTTAAAGAAAAATCCATACGGAAGGGAAACAAGAACATTAGCATATTTATTTCATTTTGGGTGTTAGATGGGGGCTGTGCTTTACACGTTTTTGCTCTAAAGCTCCTTGTTGGACTGACTGCTATGTAAATCCAAACACTATTCAAATGTCTGTTCCCTGCATTCTCGAGCATTGTCAAATACGAGGTTCAACGGTAATGTGGTGGTAGAGCTGTGATTTTTCTGCAGCCTAGAGAAATCCTGTTCATTTCTGGAGGAGAATTATGGAAGGAAAAGTGAATAGGAAAATAATTATATGAAATGATAATGGCCTGCTTCATGATCTCCTTCATAATCATATTTGTTCTTCACACAATAATTGCCTGCATTGAATATTATTTTTGCAAGTAAAGCTTAAGAATCCAACCATTTGTAGTCTACTGGCTTGATATGAGACTAATGTTTAGATTTCTCATTAGGTACAGTGAGGTTTCAGAAATTAATTTGCTTTTTTTAGCAGTCTCTTGATCAAACTAATCTGATTATAAAAACAACTTTATCAATGCTGGGCTGTCTAGACTCAGAACAGAACTTCCTAAATTAGCAACAAAGTCAGCAGCAAATCTTTGTTCTCACTACTTCCAAAACTTCGACATTAAAAAACGTAAAAAAAAATGCAGAGACATTCTAATTGCCTTTCATTGCATTCACTTTAACCTGCTTTAAGAAACACAATTAGTCCTTGCCTTGATTTCGGGCAATATGTAACAGAAAGGACATGTGCCTACAAGCTGCAATGCCATGTCTGGTACAAACGCCTGCCTAGGTTTTCTCCTAGTGAGGTTTGTTTACGTTAATTGGATCAAATAGGATGATGTCACCAAAGCCATCCAAAGTTAATGATCTGTCGAATCCCTTTGAAATACCTATCAATTATTTCTGAGGGTTTGCTGCCTCTTTGTGGTATTTCTTGTGTAAAAATGGAATTCTGTATCGATCAAAGCTTTTCTTGGGATTGTGCAAAAGACAGTTAAGTGCAATTTCCCCGAGTTCTACAGCGTGTGACTGGGAGTCTTTCTTCCTCCCTCCTCCATGCCCCTCCCCACACGATACAGCCAAAGGAGTAGCCAGATATTTTTTTTTAATGTTTGTAATGTACTACTGCTTTATCAATAAGCTTTGAATAATGTGCTAAATGCCGAAGCCTCTTATCTTTTTCATTGTCCGAGCAATGACAAGAGATCTCATCGTACCTCTCAGTACATTCATTCTTAGACATCTTTAGCATGATTGATAAAATAGTGGTGAGTCTGCTCCATTTCCATCACTCAGTATTTTGCTAATGATCTGAATGTACCCAGAAGCAGGCAGAATAGCTGTGGGGTTTTTCTCAGATTTAAAGATCCTTACGCTAGAGGCCAAGATGGGCCAACCATCTTGATTCCTGCTAATTTGGGTTATTCTAGGATTCCCCCCTGCCCCATTAGTTACTTTGTATAGTTACATCATAACTCTAATCACAGAAACGTAATCACAGAAATGTTATTTTGGGGAAAGTATAATCTGATAGGGCTTTGGTAATTTATTTACATTGTTAATTGGTGGTGAGACTATAAAAGTTATGAACTACCTCATAAGTTCATGCCTGCCTACATTTGAATGGCACGTATTCACTGGTTGTTATTTATAATTTTGGGGGTATTGAACTGATGGAGATTACTCATGTTGAAAAGCTGCTGGAAGGCTTGAACTAGGAATTAAATTATAGCAGTTTCATTCATTTCTCTTTGAAAATATCTTGCTTGCAGGACAATCAAACTCATCAGTGTTCTGCTCTTCCACTTCAGTAGACAAAGTTTTAATCAGTGGCACACTTGATCTTGCAGAATTCAAGGAAAATAATTTCCTGCATTTTTGAGATGAGCAAAAATTCATGTAATCTAGCTTTTAAACTCCTGGTACTCTTTTTTTTTTTTTTCTTCTTTCTTTTTGAATAATCAGCTTTACTTCATTCAGTTGCCTGTTTCACGTAACTTCAATTATCAAGATGACCCAATGCTTAGATGGGATTAGCTCATGGATGAAGAGGAAGCAACTGAATCTGAACTCAGGCAAGGCAAATAATAGACTGGTGGCAAGATCAAAACATGTTGAAAAACGTCCCATTTTCTCTGAAGCTGTATACTTGCAATTAGTCTTTGCATTTAGATGGCTTTAGAGAACCTTGTTATTCATTTCTGATGGTCTCACATAGCAGCATTTACAAAAAAAATACTTTTCTACTGTCCTCTTTTTCTTGGAGCTGCCATCCTATCTTAGCCGTCAGTCATCTAGCTTCAATTATCTTTCCATCTTTTGGATGAAGCACAACAGTGCACTCTTCATCATCTAGCAAACTTATAAGAATGAGTTCTATTCCAGGTCTTGGGTTTTTTTTCATCAAGGCTTTTGACAGCCTGGGTGCAGCTCTGGGGTGAAGACCCTGAGTGCCAGTGCCAGTTATTTCTTTGGTGTAACTGAACTTTCTGAAATAAGGGTAAAACTTGTCTGTGCAGTAACCGTAAGGACAAGATGGTATAACAAATTTCAACAGTAACTAATAATCATCTAGAATCTTAATAATCATCTAGAATCTCACTACCTTTTGCTTTAATTGTGAGGAGCATTTCTTTGAGTGTTTCTTCTCTCGCCATAGACAGCAAAGACTCCAACACGATACTGCTGTATTGTGTTGATAACAGGAAGAACAAGCGGATGTTGGTTACCTAGTTTAGCGTGCTGTTTGAAAGGATTCAGTTATTACAGTGACATATATGATCCTAAGAAGTATATTGGATATAACATAACAGGACTTCAGGAAAGTTGGCTCTGCTAAATTCCTGTGCCACCACCATTCCGTGGATGGAAAGTCTCCATTTTCTGAATGAAATTTTCTTTCAGCAGAACTTCGTATTTTTTGAATGGTGGCATGTAATCGAAGTTTGGGAGTGTTATTCCAAAATACTTCAGAAAAGCTGTATTTTCATTAATCTGATCTGTTATGCTATATTGGAAAATCTGCACACGTAGCTCTTGTGGTTGAGGCTGATGAATCCAGTGTGTGGAAGCTGTTCTGGGAACTCCAGGCCTCTCAGGTAGCTTGGAACTGGGCTGTCTAGCCACGTGAGGTGAAAAAAGCCATATGGACTTTAGCTAGAATACAGTGAGAAGCCACAGAAAAAAAAAAAAAAACAGAACACTGCAATGATGTGACCGTGGTTGCTGTGCTCTTATCCACTGGTGGTTTCATTCTCAGTTACGCCTAATCTTGCATTTTTGTATTATAGACACGAGTTATCTTGAAAGTTAAACAGAAACTCTGGAATCTCCACTTGTTTCTGCTGTAAGTAGGTTTTTGCTCCTCTGGGGCTACTTGCTTTTATAAACATTGTCTAACAATGTTGCTTGACTTTTCCAAGAGTCTGGTACTTAAACTGTTGATCTCCTCAAATATTAAAAGGATGTAATACCTAGCTCCAGAGGTGTTCATAAAGCAAAATGAAATCATTTGATGGAAGGTGCTAAGGAAGCCTTAAAGTATTAGCCTAATAGAAAACCTATCAGTGGACTTTTAAAGCCTTTCCTCTTCAATTTTTATGGACTGTCTTAATTGACTTTAAAAGGCTATTATGCACTTATGAATAGGCTAAGTAGAAATAGTCTTTTTTTTCACCTGCAAATAAGATACAGGGACAGCTTCTAACTTTATTTTCGAGTATCTGATATTATAGGCTTTTGCCCTTTGAGAAGGGATTTTCAACTAATGAAGTCTAGTAAAGTCAGGAATAGAGTCACGTGTGTCTGCTAATACTGAAAAATGGAAAAAAAAAAAAGTGACAATGGTGAATAAAAGCATAATACCCATAAAACATTTTGAGGTATTTATGATCCCAAGCTTTAAAAATAGTGGGGACCGCAGCACTCAGTTTAAATGCTACACTGATTATTGGAGGGACACTAAACTGCCTAAACAAAATGTACAGCCATGGAGTATCACTTTGTGTTATAGAATCTTAATTTAGAGGCTACAGCTGAGTTGAATCCTGATCCCCTTGGGACTGTTCTGATACAAATCTGCTTACATGGAACATGTAAGTTGAAGTCTTTTCTATCGCAAATTCTCCATTATACTTCTCAAACCGAAGACCTCTAGAAGCCTTGCTTTTCAGGGAATTTCTCAAGAGATCACTCTGCATAAAGAAAAGATGCATTCACGATGCTCTGGCTTTTGCCTGCAGCAATGGGGTACGTTTACTCTTTGAGAAGTCTCTCCCAAAACTTGGCATTTGGTGGTACCAGGTTTGTTACTGGCTCAAACAGCAGTCCCTGGCCTTAGCCTTGTCTCTGTGCACCTGCCCCGGGGGAATGCGGATGTGCTGTCTGTGAGAAGACAGGACCAGCCTCAATCTGAAAGCTTCAGCCTGATTCACCTTATTCCATACCAGACAGGCTTTGCAGGTAAAAAAAGCCCTCAAACCCTGCTCCCCCACAAAAAAAGAAAAAAACAAAACAAAACCAAAACCACTTTCTAGTTTATTTAATAAACTTTGAAAGTCTTTAAGCTGAAAACACAGAAGCAAAGAGCAAACCAAATGAAATTCTAAAATGTATTTAACCAGATACCTTTCTAGCTGCTTTGCTATCCTTTACCTAGCACATCCTAACTGCACAGTACTATGCTGTGTGCATCTCTGAAGAGATTTGACTAATTGTGTCTGTTCCACCTGCACCAGGCCTCTTTCTTTCAGCACAGATGGAGTATTAGTGGTTATCCTGAGGTTACTTTAGTTATTCAAACATTTCCTGGATTTTGCTGTTTACTCCACCACTCTTCAATCCATTTGTTCCAAGTTCCTTACAAGAGTTTATTTTATTTTAACTCCACTTTACCCCTTCCTGCCCACAGGACTGAATACCACTTAGCATCTATTCTATGCTATGGAGCTGTTACCACACTGGAATATTAGACAAAGGTTATTTGTGGATTTTATTATGTTTGGTTACACACTTCTAGCAATAGAAGTAACATACAAAGTTTTTTTGCTTCATCACCAACATCACAGTAACAATGACGCTAAATCATGCGATAGACAAATAGATTATTAGCCATTTCAGTAATGGCTGGTGGACTGAAAACATCTACAAATGGTCTGCAGGAGCAATACCTAACGCTATAAATAAGTTTTCAGATCTTGTTTTGCTGCCAGCAGAAGTGTGCCCTGCAGAGGCCTTGAATAGGTTCTGGGTAGTTCGCAGCTATAAGAAAAGACTACAGCTGGATCTTCATTAGTAACTGATCACTGTGCAATTAAGCTTAACCACCTACCAGTGATGCTTCCCCAGGGCAGCTCTCTGAACTTCGAATGAAGACATTTCGAGCTAGAGCAAACGCTTAACAGCGGAGTGAGGAACAATGTTTGGAGGAAAAAGATAAGAAAAAACATAAACACTTAAGAATCTGTTTTGAGACTTTTAAAGAACATTGCATTGGAGGGGCAGATAGTATGTCCATCGCTAGACGAGAGCAAGTAGGGTAAGTGCTGCCTACTGCAGTATATAAATACATCTATTATTGGGGGGGGGGGGGCAGGGGGGAAAAAAAAAAAAAAAAAAAAAAAGAAAATAAAAGGAAAGAAAAAGAAAAAAAATCCTAACGTTAGGCACACGCAGTTTTGGTGTAACTGGTGCTTTGAAACTGTGCTTCGGTTGCACGGGCGATCTGCTTATCAGGGGGCACGGGGAAACAGTACGTTTAGACAGAAGTCTGTCATCTCTATTCATTCGTATCACATGGATCTGCCTGTNGGGGGGGGGGCACGGAGGAAGAAAAACAAAAAATAAAAGAAGATAATAGAAAGGAGAAGAGTACAACCTGTAGGATTTTTGGTTCAAAATGTAGTAACTTTGGTTCAAACCATAGAATTTTATAGTGCAAACTTTACCTGAACTGCATAAATAGCTTAGAAGTCAAGCTATGCTGGAGTACAGATTCAGGATGGAATGCTCTAAGACTTAATATGAAGATGAAACATGCAATGTCAAGTTGCCTAAAATTTTAGAAACGAGATGCTTTGAGCATCTCAGAGAGAAGGGAAGGAAACCACCATCCTTCTTGAACGAAGTGGAAAGGAATTTTATGCCTTAATTGTTGCTGTCTGAAAAGTTGAAATAAATTCTGAAACCACATGAAGTTTTGTGGGCCACTAATGAGCAGCCTTGACAGGCTGAAGTCTCCGAAGGAAAACACTGAAGCAATTTGAGAAACAAATGATTGTGGACATAGCGAACACCTTGTTTCTGATGTGGTTTCCATATTGTGTTGCTAGGAACCATTCTGCTATATTTTTACCTGGTTTAGGGCAGGATGAAAGGCTCTTCGACCTCGTATGGAACAAAGCTCCCTGTCACCAAGGTTCCTCTGGATGATGAATTCAGGTATTCTTGGCTAGCCTTCCTTCAGACAAAGTCAACTCACATCAAAAAGCTGAGTTTCTGCTACACTGAGGTGTATTTCATGGTATTCCATGCTCATGCCACATTTGGAGACCAAAGAAAAGATTTCCTCAACGAATAGAATGGTCAAAGGATTCCATGGGTTATTACTAAATGGTGGTTTCTTCCTTAAAATGTCAGGTGAGGGGGAGCGAGAAGCTTCAGGGGGCCTTTGAGCAGAGTTGTGGCAGAAACCTCTCTTTAGTCTTTTCCATTGATGGCTATGGGCTGTTAATGACCGTGCTGGGTGCTGCTCAGCAAACCACCGGCTCGCCTACTTACGATTTGGAAACAAAATTTATTTATTTTTTTTAATGAAAAACATATATGAAATAGAACAATTATTCTGGAAAAAATATTACCGCCTACATTATTTGCTTTCCATTATCTGAGTTTTGTGGTATCAATGTGAGCTGATGAAGAACATGCTCCCCTCGCCAGAGGGCCGCGCAGGAGGTGCTGGGTATGCGATGAGGGGAAGGAATACTCGAGGAACGTGGTCAACGCAACCCAATCTATTCCCGCTAATTGGCTTGGCGAGCACTTTAAATCACTGTATTCAGCGTGTCCCACGAGCGCGGTGAGGGCGGCTCATGGGCCGCCGGTTTTACTTTTCCTTGGGAGCCGGCGAGTTCCCCGCTGCCCTGGGGCGCCTTTGCCGGGCGGCGTTGTCACCGCGGCGGCTGCGACAGGAGCCGGCGGCTGGATCCACCGGCGCGGGCGGGAGCTTGCCGCTGCCGTCATCACTGACACGCTTAAGTAATAATAATAATAAAAAAAAAATTATTCCGCTTTTCTCCCGCTCCTTGAAAACGGGCTGCTGAGGAAAATACCCTCCCAAAAAAGGGAAGGGCGGGGCAAATTGCACCTGGCGGACGGGGACCCGCGGACGACTCTGAGGCGAAGTTTCCCGCGGGCGGGAGGCGCCGCCTCGCCCCCTCCCCTCAGGCGCCC
>VYXH01004463.1:126025-217751 GCA_013397275.1 Burhinus bistriatus | reverse complement strand
GGGGCGGCGCCCCCGCCGCCGGGACAGCCGCCGCTCGGGGCGGGCGGGGAGGTGTGTGTGTGGGGGGGTCTGCCCGAATTCGCGGTGCTGGTCCCCAGCAGCACGGTGGGCCCGGCCGCCCGGGGGTGGCTGCGGCGCAAGTTTGCTGAGTGGTTACCGGGAGCGGTGCCCTGGGGCGGCCGGTGCCACGGAGCCCGCGGTGGTGTGTGTTTCTCCGCACATCCGAGTGCGCACCCGGGTGCCGGTGTGTTCATACGAGCAGAGAACGGACATTATTATCCTGCTAAATACGAGTCCGCGCAAGTCACTGAGATGTGAGAAGGGCTTATTCCTGGTATAAAAGGCAGGCAGTCATACGAAGACTCCTTTGAAACCGTCAGAGGAGGGAAATGGTTAGGAACGCAGGCAATAAAATCAGGTTTAAACCAGTTCCTTTATCTAAAGTTAGTTTCGTTCTGTAGCGAAACAGTTCGGCATTGTGAGTGGCGTTGTGAAATGGTAGGTTCCCTCACATTCCTTTTCAGGAGAGCAAGCCCGTGTCACAATGGAAGCGGGAAGAATTACTGACAAATCCAGAGTTGAGCTATTCTAAATACCAATGTTGAACCGTATCTAAGGGAAAAACGGGGGAGATAATTTAGGATGCAGAAGGTCTATTTATAGACGGAGTATATAAACTCTAGGATATATACGCAAAGTTGAATTAAATATGCATGATTAGGAAAGGAGTTCAGAAGGAGAAGGTGTAATCATTATATAGCATTACAACGGGAACAGATGAGCTTGCAAGACTTTCCAGGGTGAAGATGAGAAGAATTTTTAAGATACGTATTCTTTCTGGTGCTCAAGGCTCCTTGCTATTTTCATCTTTTGCGTATTACGTTAGCATTTACATCAGTCAAATTCACCAGCTGAGGATTAGCAGTAGATGTTAGTCTGAATATGAAATCAAAATGAGTATGGGATTTTGCTGCAAATAGGTTTTTCTTACAAGTTTTAACACTTAAAGAGGCAGGGTCGGCTTAAATTTGACAGTCAGCCATGTTCATGTTTGTTTGTTTTTACCTGAGTTGCATCCAAAAAAAAAAAAGCTTACAAACCATTTCTTTTTGCTAAATATAGCAACATAGCTGAAATAGAATTTGTTTTGTGTACTCTGTTTAAAACAAACCAAAACAAAGTGCTGAGATGTTAAGATGGGTTGACTACTGGAAAAATAGTTTTTTATTCCTAGATCAATATGATGCACTCTCAACATCTAGTACGAGGTAAAAGGATCCCTTGTATAATATCAATAGCAGTTCAGCCGTAGCTTACTAAAAGAATCTTTTCCTGGCATCTCAAGACTTTAATGAGAGTATAAGTAATCAAAATAAGACTTAATAATGGAACCAGTCAGGCTAAAGAGAACAGTGATTTCTTCTGTGAGCATAATATACTATCTGACAGTTTTGAAAACAGAGATAGGACATTTGCTTTGTAATTCAGGAAGGCTGAGAGATGCATTTCAACTTGTATATTTTTGATGCAACTTTTATATTTTTGCAGTTCATTTTTAAACACAAGATTATATGTGTGATTTGTTGGTAATATTCTTGGAAGGAACTTTTTCTGTTGCATAGTAAATGCCAAAGTGCATCACAGAAGAGCTTGTATCAGAAAAATTATGTCTAGTAACTTTATGAAGCCTGTTTTGAATCCACTTCTGAGACAGTCTTCCAGAAAATAAGGCTCTATAATAGTTACAGATAAGTCTTGGCATTACTAAGGAGAAATTCAAAAAGATTGGCTATTCTCCTGAAGCTCGCTTTTTTTTTTTAACAGTTATTTTAGTACAGGGACTTAACAGTTATGCTGAATTCTAGACTAGACAAACCTGTAGGCTTAAATCATGTGAACTCTGAATTGTGGTTGCATAAACATACCTGTGTTGTCTTGTCAATGTGTGTAGACCTGAGGTGAAAGAATATCCAGCAGATTTCCTGTTTTTAGACCGTCAATAAACATTCTACTTTTAGTTCTTTATTTTGTGAGTATGTGTTCACTGGAGACTTCCCGAGCATAACTTCTGGCTTACTGAAATTCTCTTTACATCTGTTTCTTAATTAGTAGTCATGAGGAAAGAACAGCTATTTCTAAGTACTGCAAAGAGGGTATTCAGCCTTGCAAGAGCAGTAATATTCTTGGGCATAACCTGTCCATGCTGAACTGGCAGCATTATTTGTATTAATTATTTTTCACTCTCCGGTCCAGAACTGGATACGTTGTTGTGTTACTAATCTATATGGTTGGGAAGTGCTTGAAAATAATTTGAAATGTCATTCATGAATGGAATCCTGTGACTAAGGCATAAGTCTGGATGCTTATTTTAATTTGACCTCAAGAAAATCTCTGCAGTATAGAAGTAAAACGAGAGTGTGCCGCCTGATTACTGCCATTATTTCAGAATTTTTTCCCTGCAACACTCAGCTGAGGGCTCGTTACCTGGCACCATCTCTTTGTCCTTTGTTTTCAAACATGGCAGTACTTTATACAACATACTTTCACAGAGTGTGTTCTGTGGATATTAGTAAGTCGGTGAAAGATTAAGCTAAGAGCCAACTTTGTGGCTTGACTCTTCGTCTTTACATATGCAGGGACAAAAGTACCTCAATGCAGTAAGAGCTTTCTGCCAGTATTTTTGGAGTGCTGGACTGAATGTAGTGTATTGCTTTTATGCATTTTCTTCTTTTAACTAGAGTAAGTCCAATGGCCATTTCTGTTTTGGTCTATAGCCAGTGAGATTTTTTGACTTATTTTTGTTTCCGTGGTTTTTGGAGATTTTATTTATTTATTTAATAGTAGAACTCAGACTCTGCAGGTTTAGAAATCTGTTAAACGAGTTCGTGTTAATGCCCTGCACATGTATAACATATACTAAGTATGTATGTGTATGCAGATGTTGAATGAGAGATACTATCTCAATCTGCACAAGATTGGGCAGTGTACTTCATGGTTTTTGTAGACATTTAATGGAAAAAGACTCCATCAATAGTTGTACATTGTCTGTGAAAACCAATGGAATAAAACCATCATTCAACTTCAGTTATATTTTAGCAAAGCCTGTAACATCTCTGCAATTTAAAAGGACACTGTTGACACTAAAATAGTTAAGAAAAAAGCAGCAATCCTGGTTTAGTATTAACAGAAAAGACTTGCTAATTTAAAAAAAAAAAAAAAGTTAATCCCAGATTTGAAATTTTCTTGACTTTTTGATATCCAAGGGGTGGGTGTTGTATGCTGATGCACAAAGCCAGGAAAATGGGACACAGTAAAAACGAAAGTGAAACTGAAGAGACTTATTTTCTTGGCATCCCAGCAAAAGATAAACAATAGGATAATGAGGAAGTTGTAGTTTAGTAAAACAAGTAATAGACTTTAAAAAAAGATGTTGTTAATTCTGATTGTCTTTCTTTCAGAGATTAATGCCTTAATTGGTCATTCAACACAGGAACTTTGAAAAATTTCAGTGATGAGTAGTGAATGCTGCCATTTGTTTTCAAGGACTGTCGGTGCCATTGCATAGCATTTGGAGAGTAGATTTCAAAACATATTTTCTGTCCACTTCCTGTGTTGTTATTCTGGTTGTTGTTTAATAAACTTATTCACAGTCTGGATGAAAAAACAGTGTATTCTGATGGCAGTCTCATCTGGTAAAAAAAGCACATTTTAAACTGGGTACAAACCATTTCCTCGTGCCCCAGAGCAAAACAGCTAAATAGTGGTATGGTAGAGCACAAATAACATGAGTTTAAAGCACGTGCAGAAAATGGGCAAGATGTTATTTTTGTATCTTAGTCTAGAAGAAAAGCTCATGTGCAAATTGTAAGTTACAGTTGTGGCTGTGATGAACTAATGCATTTTAGTGCTTTATACATAAGACGGGATTTTCAAAAATACAGTAGTGTTCAGGAGAAAACGTCAGTAGTTCTAGCAATGTGTTCTGTAGGAAGAGGGCAGGGAGTTCTTAGCTGGTCAGATGTTCATGTGGTCTAAGCAGAAATGTAAAAGTGCAGGGTTTGCATTGGAATGAGAATGGGGTCATCCACCCTTTGTACTCATCATCAGGGAAGCAGAACCTTCTTCCAGAGAGACCATAGGAAATCAATGAGTACACTTTGCTAGTGTAGAGATAAATGTGTACTGCAGAAGGGTATTAAATATAAAAGGGCAGCAGTAAAATGATTTACTACTTGGGGCAGTGGAGCCTTCTTTTGGTCACCTAAAAGGCAATTTTCAATTTTTGATAACATAATTGTATTTTTTTAATACTAATAACTGAAAAAAGCTGGCAAATCAACTATTTTACAGGGATTTGAGGTATATAATGTAAGCTAGGAGAGGCTTGTTTACAAATGGCAGCTTATTTGCAAATATGTGCATGTTTTTGAACATACTATCTGGCATTTATCGTTTAGATTATAATCATCTGATCTGACTTACTGAAAGTTAATGTTTTGGTTTTTTAATGTTTTTTCTTGAGGCAGTGTGGATGCTTGCGATCCAGTTTGTCTCGCCATGACCAGAAGGTATCACTGAGGGATACCAGCACAACGGATGCACATAGGAGAGAACTTGACATACATTTAGGTGTAGAGGCTTAATGAAATGTGGAAGAGCAGGTGCACAGTCCTAACGTGTTGGTGTTTTTTTTGTTTCCTCTGATGTGTCTTTTTGCTGTGTGAGCAAATCTCCTTGTACATTTAAAACTTATAGGACTGTAAAATTGCTGAAAAGGACGGAAACCCAATACTTTAAAAAACATTTTTTGTCTTAGCCTCTGTGTTCTTTACAAGTGGCAATTGAGATTCCCCTTCTGCTAAGTAGCTGTGTGTTACTGTCTCTACTCTAAAGGTAAAATTAAGGTGAAGAGAGATTAATATCCAGAGCAAGGGTCACTCTGCTATGGCACTTGTGACACTGTGGTCCTAATTTTGGAAGGAGAAATTGGGCATTCGGTTCCATATGACCTTACCAGGACCTGAAACGATGAGAGGTGTGTCTACACTAGCACTTTTCTTGGGAGCAGGAGTGTGCTGCATTTGTCCGCACTCTGCTGTGCTTTAGTTAGTGTTGTTGATTGGTCTTGTTGCATATGAACGTGGTTCATTTCAGATAGAACTGAACTGGGAGATGTATTCCAGGAGTACCCCTAGTGCATTTGAGCTACAAATTGACATTTGACTAATGAGATGAGACCAAAGCTAGGATGAAGCTAAATAATCAAACAAACCACACCCTGAAGTGCGTGGTGTGAAGCACATAGTGTAGATGTCAGATCCTCAGCACCAGCACCTGACTCTTCCAGTCTTCCAGTTCTGTATTATTTGCTCGTGTTGACAGCCACTGCAGGCCTTTCAGTTTACCTAACAGGGAGCACATGCACGTAAAAGCCCAGATTTGGGGAGTTGGTTGGAGAGTCGTGGTTAGAACGGTCACCTGACATGCATCCTTATGTTGCAATCATAAGACCATTATTCTTCCCCTCAAAAAGGGGTAGTTTGTGTTGGCATGAAGAGAAAAGGTTCGTTTGATCACTTGTAATATAACACATGAGCGAGTAAGAGGCACTGGTACTTTGGCTCACAAAAGCCCTCCACATTTTTAACCCATTTTATTATTTGCAAGAGCAATTTAGTTCCTAATGTTAACAATGAGTGATTATGATTCTGTACTTCCGTTTACAGCATAAATTAGCATTTTGTTTTCCATTACAGCTTTTGAATGAGGAATTATAATGTATAATTTGCTGCAAATAGATGTTATCATCTCTTTGGATGTGAACAACCACATAAACTTGAGCAAATGATAAAAATGGAATCAATTACTTCTCAAATGGAAGTAGTTTACAAACCTTCACATACAAAATGGCAATAGTAGCTGGTTATTGTAACAAATAATTAGTTTTTTTTTTTTAAGCAACATTTATTGAATTCCATTGACAATTCAGTAATTGTTTGTAGAATATTTAACCACCCCCCTCACAAAATACATGCCACATAATATATGCATTTTTTTAAACTGCGGATTGCCTCTGTAGTCCTTGCGTGAAGCTTTACTCATGTATATTCACCTGTACAAATGTTCCAGAAGGGGTGCGCTGAGCCACAAATCACACTGATGAGGATGGTGATTAGAGATCTTCACAGTATTCTGGAATTAGTAGATCAAGATTGAAATTGTAGAGGAGAGAAGAATGAAGAGTATGTGTTGTAGGCTGTATCCAAAGCCTGCTGAAGGTGATGTGAATTTTTCTGCCACTTTTAAACTTATGATCTAGGTCCTGGATAAAGAAGAGGAAGAGACATTGTTATAGTTGAATGAGTGAATGCTGTAAGTCTCTATTGGAGGAGAAGTTAATATCTTTAATGAGTTTACTGGTTTGAATTTCACAAAACAAGTTTTCACTGTCAGTTGCTACAGTATGTTTCTGTATTATACAGACTTACTCATGCTTGGAAAAATATCGGTCTACAGCCAAAATGAATGTGAGAAACAGTCCAGCATCCCACTCATTCTCTGCCCCTTGCAGAGACTTTCTTCGTACCACTGAAGGACGTAATCCAAGCATCGTTTCCAACTCCTTCCTTTCAAGGAGGCTGCCTACATTCTGATGATTTTCTGCATGCCGGTTTGCATGTGTGTTTATTTCTGATCCTCTAAAGCTCTGACCATAAAGCCACCACCTACATCATCTCCTATCAACCTGAATTCACCAGCCTTTTTCTCAGTCTTCCCTGGTAACCCCATCCATTCTGTACGCTAAATAAGACCCAGTTGGGCATCCTGTCTTGATTGCTCCCACCTTTTGTCTTACCCTTACTTAAAAATACAGATCAAAGTTCATACTTTGCCTTATTTAGTGCTTTAGATTTTAGACTTCTTGTTGTCCTTTTAAAGCCTTTGCGTAATTCAGCTTTTCCCTGTTTAGTGTTAACACCACCTCTTTCTTTTTATGACTGATGCTAGATTTGATGCTTGCTGGGTTGCTTCTCCTAACCAGCACTTTTTTGCTATCCCCACACTTACCCTTTTACTTAGTGAAGTCATGAGCCTATTGAGGAAGATCATGTAAGCATTCTTCTACCTGGTCTCTTCAAAGCCATTGTTGCCTAATTATTAAAAATGGATAAACTTACTTTGTGCTTGAAAAACTATGGAATAAGCTGACCAAAACCCAGACTTCACCCTGACTGCTGCATTTCACTGTATTTGTCTGTTGCTTGTTTCTTTAGGTTGGTATGTGCTGCCGTACTCTGATCAGTCTGTAGATCAGAGAAACAATAGCTTTTTATTCTTCTAATAATTAAAAAAAGACTAATGATGTCTTTTCTCATTTGCTCCCCTCTAACAAGCATTGCCAGTGAAGTAATTAAGGGGGGAAAGAACTATTATAAAATGGGAATAGCATAACTTGCAACTTGGGGTGCTGTATTTAGCCTTAGAGCTTTCTTTTGAGACCATAGATCTGATTGCTTAGGGTGGAGCTTTCTCATTATTTTATTTTTGAGGCAGCAGTTGGTTGTGAAAAGTTACTTGTTTTCTCATTTTGACTAAAAGTCTGGTTGTTTTTTTTTTTTCCCCCCCCCTTTTTTAACGTTCTGAACAAACTGTCTTGGACTGGGGCAGGAGGTGAGTGTTATAACACTGCGTATTTGCAGTGAGGCTTTTTGAAGCTTAGAATGGTTGTCTGTTGTAATGATTCGTGAAGGGCTGCCAGAACTTGGTTTTAGAAATGTATGCATGGCTTCATAAAATGTATCCACGGTCACGAGGTCCATGGACTGAGCAGTTTACAATGTCTGAGGTGTATTTGGATTGTACAAACTCACTCCATCAAGATTAACTCATTTCAAGCATTTGTTTTCAGGTTTTTTTTCTTGAGTCAAAGAGCACATTGTGACTTGATGTATCTTCTAAACTTCGACTTTTTATTCATGAAGTGTCTTACTATATCTATCTGCTACCTCTATATGCTCATAGTTGGCTTAGGCCTTGATCCAGCAGACCACTTAATTGCTCAACTGTAAACACTTGAAGTCAAGAGAACTGCTTACAGGTTTAAAATGAGTGTGTGGTGTGTTGGATTGAGGCCTTAGATAGCTATATCTTAAGGACAGAGAACTTTGCGTCTTTCTTGTTTGTCAAGTACTTGCCATAGTTCCAGTACGTTAGAAGTATTAATGGTAATTATGGCAGTGGGAGCAAGAGAGCAATGAGGAGATCAAGGAAACCTGGTAATGTTTACAGTATTGTTCATTGGCAGTTCAGTCTCTTTCTTTGTTAAATGGATTTGCAAATAAAAGGTGATTCCTCTTCCTCTCCCAAGCAAAAAGCCTTGTGATGAAATGAATAGCTAGTGCATTAAAATGCAAAATTACGTGCAGTGACAGAAGGCCATGCATGAAAGATACTTAAGGACAGGAAACTCCTTTTGGATCCTAAGCAAGGTTTAAAAAAAAAAAAAAGAAAAAAAAATGGCTGAAAACATGTAAAGGTAAAAAAAAAAAAAGATTCTAAGTAGGACACGCACACACTTAAATATTTAAGCTGTGTGAAACAATGAGTAAATGAACTATTGACCAAATACATGAGCAAAACAAAAGTAAGGTTGCACTTCTAGCCTTTTCTGTTTTCATCCAAAAGACTGTTAATTGCTACAGGATTAAAATAATTCATATTCAAGGATAGAAAGTGATAACTGTGCAGAAGCTTGGATGCTCCAGCTATACAAGAAACAGTGAAAGAAATACTTCTCTTTGTGATGTCAAAGCCAAAAGGGGGGGGGGAAGGGAGGGGATTGTGGCTCTTTGATGTCACTTTCAGAATAAAAATAATGCTGTAAAAGAAATAGCATAATCTTTTTCTATTTATCTAAGTCTTTTTTTTTTCTAAAGAGTTAGGGCAGTGTTTTTAATTGATTTTTCTGACACTCATAATAACAGTTATATTAAAAATAATTTACAAAGGTGTTTTTTTTTTTTTTTTTACAGAAGCTGAGCCCTGCAGAATCTGTTGTAGAAAAGTGGGTAGAGTGGATTACTGTACATTACTGTTCTCACATAATTATAATCTGCTTGATTGGTAAAATGCATGTTGTGCTTTTGCATTGTCCGTTTTCAACCAGTGGTGTCTTTCCAATGAGATTTGCAGGTTTAGTAGTAATAGCATCAGGATATCTCATGCCCTTTCAGTATAAATAAAGGTTGTCCTAACAGCTGCTCAGATTGTGCTGGCATAGTAGCTGTCTTTGCTGGAGTGCCAGTTTTTGGCTAGAGTATTTTAACACACTGGAGCTTTTCTCTGGTTACCAATGGTTGAATCATTTCCAGCTGTGAAAACAGATGTGTGGCTTTTTTGGGAAGTAAAGTTAATTAGGGGAGGTTTATGAATTGATTCTTTTTTTTTTCCTTAATTTTTATGTGGGGTTAGAGGATGCCTTTAGAAAAGAAATGGTTTTTCGTAAGCATGAAGTTGGCCAGATTATCAACACACGCAGCATTATAAGCAAAATTTTAGGCCTACTCATGACAAAAAGAGCCTGCTCATTGCCTCATTACCTCCTAAAACGATATTAAGAATGAAAAAAAGAAATACTTACTGCTTAAATTGATAACTAATAAAGTTGAGACAAAGCTGGCAAATAAAAGTGACTCGTTCATCTTAGTGCATATTGTGTATTAATATTGCTATTTGACCATTTTGTAAGGCAGCTCACAGTCTTTTCAAATCTGTATGGGCCAACACTTCACACAAGTCTTATTAAATTTTTTGTTTTCTTCATCTTTGGCTTTTGTCTTTGAAAGGAATTCTCTAGATGAAAACTCTGGAAACTATTTGCCATGTTTCAGACATTCTTTTCCCTTTTGTGTTTAGCATAGTGATTTGTACCTTTAACATTGATGTCCGTCTTTTTTTAAGTCTGCTGGTAGATGCAACACAGTTATGGAAAAGGGAAATTTTGGTGAATAAACTCTTAGTTTTGTGATTTCTTTTTCATTCTTTTTGTTCTTTATTGTTAAAAATGTTAAGTAGTGAAGGATGAAAAAAACCACAGCAGCAGCTTGTTTAATTTTTATTACTCTTGCTACAAATAAGTGTCATATGAAATGGAAAGCTATTTGTTAGAGCATCCTGAAACAAGGATGTTGTTCCTTGTGCACATTGTGTGTATGCTAGGGCTGTGCAGTGTATTGCACGCTAAAACCCCAGATACGTAGAAGTGTCTCTAGAATTAGCACGAAACCTTCGTGTCTAAATGAATGATAAACTCGCTGAGCAGCATGCAACTTTTCTAAGACTACTACAACTGTAAGCTAGCAATACAGACAGAAAAAAGATTGTTTATGCATGTATTTTGCATTTTTTTTTTTCCCATGGGGGAAAAAAGGAGTATTTGGAAAGATCATGGAGAGACTATTAAAAAAAAAAACAAACCCAAAACCAAACAAACAAACAAAAAAAACAACAAAACCCAACAAACCTACTTGTGGAGATCACAAACATACCTACCCATGAAACCATTCAACTTTTCTTCTTCTATGAGCAGATTGAACTGTCCTGTCAACTGTAGGACATACTTGGTACTTTGGATGAATTCCCTCTTAGAGAGTCTTGATGAAAAGCTTTGCAGATTTGGAAGAATATGTTGCCTATCTGGGATTTGCAGAGAATGAGGAGATTATGTACTTCTCCAGTCTTAAAAGCACAGGTAGCTGGGCAGTGGTTTTAGGTGTTTTCTGTAAGGGGCATTGCCTGCTACTAAAGCAGAATGACTATCTGCCTTTGGATTAGTAGTTGCCCAGGGTGGAGAATGGATGTGACAGTGCTACCTGCAGTGCATGTTTCTAAGGCCTTACCATGTTAGGTTCCTGTTTTTGGATATAATTTTGCCAGATATTAACTGTATGAACTGGTTTTTGCCCCGGTTGTACATCTCAAGCTAGGGTGGTTTTTTTTTTTTTTTTTTAGTGCAGATATCAGTAAATGTGACTTTACTATCTTCAGGAATGCTATTAGATTAAAAAAAAAATGCAAAATTTCATACTATGATGTATAATTAGATCTTGTCACCAGGGAAGGCAGTATAAAGTGTAGATCTGTTTTTTTAATAGAAGATTTGTTTGTTTGGTTTTTTTTAGTGAAGAATTATTAAGTATAAGACAAAAAGCAAACGAGAATAAAAGGGCTGGCACATTGAGAAATATTTTATAAAAATATTAATTCTTTTGTAGTTTAGAAGATGTAAAGCAAAGTGGCAGCAAAAGTCAGAGCTGTATTTGATTAGAAATCAAAAGGTTATTAATAGTGCTGATTACTTCATCTTAGTTATGTCTGCTCTAGTGTTACTGTTATTTGTTTGCAACACTAATCAAGCTCACTGTAAGCCCTTATCTTTGACCAGCCAGAAGAAATCATAAAAGGAAATAATTGTTTAGTGAGAAAGACTTTGATAACAGCATGACTCTTGTGTGGGAGACAAGGAGATAACACTGTCTGAATGAAATGATATAACCGAGGTAGCTAAGGTGATATATTTTTTAGTTGTCTTGTCCTCAGCAGTAAAATATACAGCAAATTAAAGATGTCTTTTCAATAATCATCTTAAGAACTGATGGTATTTGTAATTTGCATGTTTCATATTTGCATGTGTAGAGGAAAGGGAGGAGAATTGGTTTTGAGAATAATATGATTTTGTAAAGCCACAGATTTACCCACAGAGTTTGACCAGGTGATTCAGCCATCACTTATTATGCAGTTATCTTTCTATTGAATTGAAAACTGGTTAGTGTTCGACTTCTATTTGACCAAAATATTTTCCAAAATGTAAGTATTTATCTGAAGGAAGGCATCAAGTATTCAGTAAAGCTGTTGATACTTACTGTACTGGTTAATCATTCTCATTGTTTGCTTTCTTTAGAAAACCCTGTTTTCCATTAGAGTTGTTCAGAATTAATTTTCTAGGCAGAGGTTCTCTTTATGGCTGGGCCTGGTAGGTTGGGAAGCCCTTCAGTATCTTCTTGTTTCTCCCTCTGAATCAAGACACTGTTGTGTCTTCTTTTTGTTAAGCTAATCAGAGTGACCTCTTTAAGAGTCTTACTGGAGGACATTTTTTGCAGACTTCAAGTACATTTGCATAACTTTTCTGTTTTCCTTCCAATTTTCCGATTTCCCTTTAGGAAAATCAGAAACCAGAAGCGTGAGACGGTATTTCAGTATTGGTCTCTCCAATGCTGTCAGTACTACAGAGAAGAATTCACTTACCTGCTTCTCTTCATTATGTTCAAGGTTCAAATTAATTCTTTTTGCTGCAGTATCACAATGAGAGTTTGCATTGAGTAACTTGTGTACTTCAATACTTGTTATCTTGTCTGAGTCATGACATCCAGGGTATAGTCTACTGTTCTGTACGTACGTTACATTTTCTGTTCATTGGTCTGCACCTTAGTACTTTGTTTTATCTAAACAGACTTTGTTAAATGAGGCTCTTTTCATCTTTACGACTTTTTGCCAATCTTACTCTCTCTACTAATTTTATCATCATTTTATCTGATGAAATGTTGACTAGTGTGAAGCCTGGCACCAATCCTTGCTGAAACCCAGGAGAAACACCTATGCTAATTCCTCATTGTATTTTGTAATACCTCTCCTAGCCCTCATTTAATGCACTTAATATACTATTATATAGTATCTTCTTAATTTTTGAATCTGAAAGTCATGCTGTAATGAATCAGCTGCTTTGCAGAACATCTTCTACAGATGGATAATTACTGAACAAGTGGTGTCATCAAATATTTGAGTTAAAATTACTGAATATTTTTAGTGATGACATGCCAGTCCTCTAGTGAAGTTATACATGTATGTAGCAATATGTTACTTAATACGCCTTTCTGTGTTACTTAATATACCCTTCCTGGGAGGAGCAGGGACTTTCACATTCATAGCTTGTAAATGAGCGTTTTTTTAATAACTTTGGATCTGTAGAGACTGTACCTGAGTTTTCACATGGTTACCCTTGTAGTGCCTGCACCAAAGAAACAGCAATAAAAGCATCATGTGGGAGCAAGGTGCATAATGTTAGTGTGTCCGTGTGCCAGCATGTTGCACATGCCCTGGATAGCTGTAAAATACTTCCATCTTCTTCTAGATGGGACTTGAATAACTAGAAATGTACTCAGAATTGGTCTAGACAGGGGATACCGTCCCACCCTGCCACAAAATAAAGCTTTAGGATATTCTCTGCTCCTTAGTTTAATGCAAAAAGGGAAAAAAAGAAATGAAACATAATAACTTCTGACTCAATTCTGCAGAAGTCAGTTTATGTTGGCGCTGAATTTATTACTGTATATCTGAAAATGAGATGGATGTGTTACTTCTCTGGCACGTTATAGTTAATTTTCTTTAAACTCTTTCAGCCAGGACTGCTTCTGAAAGAGATGGTCCTGGTGGCCCCATTTCCCATCTTGCCTCCTGCATTTATGCTGGTACAAGCGTTGCAGATCCAGGTTCATTCACCTCTTGCACGTGGCTCACCTTACAGCTATGCCAACGGTGGCCATGGCACAAAGGAGGGCCAGCACAGGCTCGACAGCAAGCAAGGAAAAGGCAAATCCGTGTACGTTAGCATGAGTGACGGCCCGTGGTGGTTTCAGTGTGGTGTAAGTCTGCAGTCAGGTGTGCTAAGGAAGTTACCGTGCCAGTTGTTCACCTTTACTGCCCCATTATGTTGGTGTGACAGAAGGCCCTCCATCCAAATTTGCAAACTGAGCTGCACACGCAATTGCTCCCTAACCTGGTTCTTTCAAAATGACCTAAATTAATATAACCATTGAAAAAATTCTACTCTTATGAATCTTAACAACCACAAGGATGCCTACCTTTATTTTGAAAGAACTTGGGTATGGTACTGATGTGCTGTTGTGCTGGGTGATCATCAGGAAGTGATGATGAGCAGCTAGAGGTCTTGTAGGGGTGGTAGCCTGGGTCAGCTGCAGCCTCAAGAGACTAACTGAATTTGGCCTACTTTTGCTATAAAAACGCTAAATAGGGAGAGGTACTAAGTAAGAATGAAGTGCCTTTTCTAGGAAAGATTCGAGGTGAAAACAGTGGGAGCTTCTTGTTTTCAATAGGTCTGGATTTTTCCTCACTGAAGAGCTCTAGGTAAATGAATGCACTTTTCTGTAGGTGCGATTTTTATTTTTTTTTTTTTTCCCCCACTCCACTTTGAGGAAGTAAAAATTCCGAGTGTCCAGGTTTTTGAAGGCTCAGCTTCAGACATCTTAAATAGGGCTGAATTTCAGCAGCTAATTGTTTAGCATTTACTGAATTTTTGGGCTTTTTGAGCAACTGAATCTTAAACAGCAAGAATCAGTGTCTCTAGACATGCGTGTCTCTAGTGTTTAATGCGTGAAGACAGCTTGCAACTACATGGCAGGGAAAGCTGTATGGAAACCTTGCTAGGCTGGATTATGCAGAGAATTACCAGTAGTCACAGAAATTGATTACTGTAACTAATGTCTCTCTCTTTTTAATAATGTATTCTTATGATGTTTGTCAATCACAGGTGGGGCTTTGAAGGCCTGCTGTATAAGTTTTTTAAAGTAAGTCTAGCATGCTCAGTCTTTTATGTAGTTCCACAGTGCAGGGCTCTGAACTCCATGCCGGCTCTTGAGCCTTAATACGCATGTGTTCTCCTAGAAAATAAGATTTGATGATGTGTATATTGCTTGCAGATTTTTATAAGCTGAAATTGAAGACTGGAACAGGCCTGTGCTGATATCTGTGCCAAACTTGCGTGAGATAAAACACAGCCTGAAATCATTCACTGAAAGTTTTGATTTGGCAGTGATGACTGTATTTAGAGTGGAGTCCAGGGGACCTAGGGAAACGTTTATCAAAGGTGCTGAGTCTTATTTTCTGAAGGCACATGGGTATATGAGAAGCAAGGTGCCTTTCAGGAAGACTTTAAATAAGGTCTCCTAAATACTTAGTACTGTGTAGGAATATTTGACGTAGTTTAAAATTAATTAGCTCAGATAACCAAGGCAACAGAGCTAGGTGGCACTTCAGTCTTTTAGTGGATTAGTTACTACTGGTAGGCAAGCATGTCAGTATATCTTCATTTTGTCGGCAATCCAGATGGAAGGCTGTGTTGGATATCTCTGTTCAGCAATGCACTACCTGTGTAGTAGATGTGTACTTTTAAATTGATGTAAGTAGCAACTGAACATGAAATGAGTGGGATTCTGAAAATTTTATTCTTGGGAGAAGATTAAAGAAATCTCTGTCAAGACAGACTTAAAAGATGATATCTGAAGTTCAGGTTAAAAATTTTAGGACTTGCATTACCTGAAAGGAAAAGGTTTGTTCGTGGGTGTGTTTTTGTGGGTAGGTTTTTTTTTTTTTGTCTGACTTAAAACCAAAATAAAAGTACACATTGCAATGCCTAATTTTATGTTAATTTAGATTTATTTGTCTGTCTGAAAATCCTAAATACTCTACTGCCAAGCAGTAAAACTTCTATCCACAGAACATTTTCTAAAATAAGTTTTATATATGTGCTTTAATTAAATTCCTAATACAAGAGGTGTGACTACTTTTGTAGTGAAAGTACTGGTTTCAAATGAGGGAAAAATAATACTGTGAAACGGAAGAGGTATACATCATAAAAGCATCTAACTCAAAATTAACTTAGAGTGTGGCAAAACATGTTTAAAACTGAGACATGTATAGCCAGTTGTGTTGCAGGAGAAAGAGTGCAGAAATTTCCGTTTTTACAAATGAAACTCTAATGAAAGTTTTAAGCATTGTCCTGCTGTTCCTGTATTTAATGTTCTCCCCAGCATCTTCCTGTCACGGAGTAGCACGATGTGTGGCATTTAGTATGTGTTTAATCTCTCTTTTGTTTTTAAACAGATCTTCAACTGCTAGCAGCTTTAAGAATTATGTGAGTAGAATTGTAGAAATAAAAGCGAATGAGAGAAGACAATGTAATGATACTTTATACTTACCTACCAGTTTTCTTTCATTTGAAAATTTAAGGGCTATTGCTTTTGGTTGCCAAATGTTAAACTGCTTGCTTTCAAGGTGAAGCTGTACTATGCTGCTTTGAACTGATACTGCATGATTAAGGTAATAAGTAAGTGCCACTTAATTGGAACAGGCCTGATCAGAAGACATTCCAGGTAACTGATTTAAGCCAAACAATACGTAATTGCAATGACTGTTGCTTAATGGGGATGGTAATTATGTGCATTGGGGATACCTTCAAATGATTCATTGGTGGTTGGGTCTTTTGTGTCTCACTCACTGTTGGCTCTTTTTCCTGTTATTCAAAACAGCTTTCAGTGTCTTCATAAATAGCTGTGATTCATTCAGAAAGCGAACAAACCATTGCCCATGGTTGGCTTTTAATAGTTCTGTGCCAGAGCTTTAAAATCATGATGCCTCTAATGATTTTTGAGGACCTTTTAATTTGCTTTCAGGATTTTGAACTGTTGGGTTTGTCTTTTCTATGTGATCAGGAAAGTTAGAAGTTGAAATAAGAAAAGACAAGTCACATAATTTCTTGGCGTCTGGATCAGGGCAGGCTCTAGCATCATGAGACTTACTAAATCATAGAAGTTGATACATTTTCTGCCCTTGGTAAATCATTGACTTGGTTTAGTTCTGTCGTGTTTTCTTCTGCATGAATCCACCTGATCTGTTACAAAATACACTTTACAACCGAGGAACACCCCTTTTGTAGTTAAAACTGGCCAAAGATAAAACTGGATCCTTTTCCCGCTTTTTCTCAGACTTTGGACTGCAAATGCGTGTTTGCATCTTCATAATTTAGCCTTGCTCTGCCTACCTTCTCTGCTGGTTTATCATATCATCAGCACGGGATGCTGATGTTTTCAGCTTCAGTTGCTCTGTGCCTGTCTACTTTTTCCATAAAGATTTTCACGCTTTTATACTGTATCTTTTGGTTGAGACCCCCTTTTAAATATGTGTATATATTAAGTATTGTGGAGAGATGTGGTGTTTTCTGAGTTAACCTGGCAGACAAGAGTTTTTAATTCCAGAAATCTCATGCTTCCATATTTTTCAATTTTCTGTCTTGTTTACAGAGTGAACATGCTGGATTAACATAAGTAAATGTGTTTCAGGTTAGAAGACTTAGAATCTTTCGGTTTATTATTTCTAGAATAACTAGTGCTTTTATGTCCTTTTTTACCCCCTTTTATTACATCTAGCACTTGACATGTAGGTAGATTTTGACAATGGCTCTTGCAAGAAGTGATTTTTCAATGACAGGAACACGCTTAAGACACTTTCATTATTTAAAAACCAGACATGTTTCTCTGTCAGCAAATCCACTGCAAATATGAAAGCAGGACAGTATTTTTATCATGAACCTCAGACCCAGACTATATTACCTTTTTCAAAAACGAAAGGACACTCCAGGGTTTGTAGGATTATACTTCCTCCTGCTCCTCCGTTTCTCATTATTTCTTCCCTTTAGGAGTATTTCAGAAAGAAATTTAGAGTGACACATACAAAAGGTGGCACATGAGATTTTGTTAGTAAAACCAGAACTACGCATCTCCAGAGTGCCATAGTTGTCTGTTGACTCCAGCTGCAAGTAGTCTACATACTGCATCGTATCTCTTTATTTAAATCGGTTGAGAATATTTAACCCCATTTAGTTTGTATGAAAAAATATTTGAGATGTAAAGGATTATCTGCATTTTCCATATAGATGTTTATAGGGAAGTCGTGAAGCTGTTAGGTATTGTCTAGACTACCTAATTCATTAGTGAGTGCTTCACAGAAGGCATCGTTAATAACTTTTTTTTCCCCTCTGCATCTTTAAAATGATGGACGGCATTTTCAAAACGTCTCTCGGTTTTGGTGCCTTTATTATGCTTCCACTGCACTGTGAGATTCACTAAAGGACCTGATTTGCAGTAGGTACAGATGTGGTACTTTCAGAAAGTCTAGGCTTCTTTAAGGTGTCTAAAGGTTGGTTCCATTTACCTGTAGAAATTAAAAATTAAACCAAAATTATTTAAAATACACTTGCAAGCTCGCTTAGCTCAGTAAATTTGATGCTTTTAAAGTGAGACCTAGACCCTTGTTTTGCTAGGCATTGTACTTACTAATATAATCTTTTTTATGTCAAGGACTTACGTTAAAAAGAACCAAATAAGTAAATTAATAAATAAAAAAACCATAAATCTAACATCACCCATGTAATAGCCAATTATTCTAGTTCTCTGATGTATAAAGAAATACACATTTTTATCACAGCATGACTTACACTTCAGTGTGACATAAATGCAGTTCTTTCATCAGTAATTTCCACATATATTCACAAATCTTGAAGTAAAAACAATCATAAAACATAACTGAGTTAAATTTGTTAACCAGTCTATTGAACATACATATTTTTTGTGAGTAGGTTGTTTTATAGTTTTTCCATTAAATTCTGTACTAAATATTGTTTTTAAGGAGAGCAGTAATTGTAAATATTTTGAATAAAATAGGAATAATTACAATGTTTCTCATTCAGTAACATCTTTTAGAATAGGGGTCCCAATTATTAAGAGAGTTAAAAATAAAATAGTTTGTTTTAAGCTAGCAGGACTAGTAGATGGGTTGTAAAGAGTTTCAAATTTGGTGGTTAGGCCAGAGTACAGTTGATGTAGCTGAAGGTGGCTGACTTCTGCTTCAAGACCTACCTCACTTCATGTACCGAGAGTAAGAGATCCTTCACTTGTGGGTATGTAGTGGAGCTATTTGAATTAAATACTGNTTTTTTTTTTTTTTACGTTTTTTCAACTCTAAATCAAAGTCTGTCCCTTATTGATTGAAACATCTGTTGAGATTGGAGGTTATCTGGCTCAGCCTGATGGGTGTGGCGGCTTTTCTAAGGACAACAGAGAGGAATGACATAAGGATTGCTGTAAACTGTGTTCCAAGACGTGGTCACATAGGAAATGCTTTCTTTGCCTAGCTGTCACGATTTGTAAAGGGTCCTCTTGCCTCTTACCCGAAAGGAGGGTGCTTCCATCTCCAGCTTCTTATCTCCCTCCTACACCTGGGGATTTGATTACTGAAGTGGTGATGTGGAGGAGCGCCGGCAGCCATGGCTACAGACCACTGAGGCTGGAGCAGGGGTGCTGTTTTGATCATGATGCTCCATCTCCTGTCTTACGATGCAGAGGAGAGTGCAGAGGGTTTCTCACTTTTGCTCTTGCTGAGGCGGTTGTTCTGGGATCTGAAGCCTTTCTTTTATTTCATAGCCTTCATAACCTTTCTTTTTTTATCCTCCCCTGGCATCTCACAGTGCAGAAAGGAAGAGTCGGTGCCCAGAGGACCTCACAGTGTTACTGGTATGAGCATGATTTGTGTAGTATACCGCAGAGCTAGGAGGCGGAGAAAGAAAGTTACCATGACTTGCTCAGCTGAGACCCCTCACTCAGAGGAGAGTTAACTGCCTGTCATCTTGGGGGGGTTGGGGGGGGAGAGCAGACAATTTAATAGGCTTTTTATGTTGGTTTAGCTTGTTTACTGTGGGAATTGTAGCTGAAGAGAGTCTTTTGAAAGCTGCGTTACATGAGAGAAGATAAGTGCCCTCATGAAACACAAGTAAGGATGTAAGAAAAGACGCGGATGGCCATGTGGAAAAAACGGACAAATGGGCCATCTGTAATATTAGAGACACTACTACTACATGCTGGTAGTGCTTCTAAAGTCATAAATTGATAATGCTATTAGTGTTAGATGCCAGAACTGCTGCTGATGTCCCAACAGCAGGAGTGATTTTCCCACTGGGAGAGTGAGTCATGCTGTCCCTGTGGAGAGAAGTGTATTAAAAACATGGAAACTGGTGAATTATGTTATGTTTTGGAAAATACTGAAATACATCTTACACAATGCCTGCATTTTTGCATTTCAAATAGGTTCAGATGTGTAACCTAGAGCAAAAACAGGAGAGTGTATAGGCTTGGTTTGTGTTAGGCACTAAGATGGTATGTAGAAGGGCATAAGAAGGAAGAAAAAGGACACAGACTTAAGGATTTGAGGTGGAGATATATAAATGATAAACTAGAGCTAGCTTTCCACCAGTGATGTCACCCCTCAAGTAAGAGAATGCAAAAAATGTCTTCTCCTTCAAGGAAGAAATTGGTGGCAGGAATGAAATTTAAATTGAATTGTCCTACTGGTAGGTGTCACATAGCAGAACAATTTGAATGTTGCACTTCTGTTTCAGAATTGGAGAGTCATTGATGTCAGTAACAGGAGGAGCTGCAGTTTGGAGTACCCTAAAATACTAGCGTGATCAATTTTTCAGTTGTGACAGCACTTAGGAGCCCTAACAAGACATATAGCTCCACAGCTTCCTGCCGGAGTGTGGCAGGGACTGGTACTCCCTGCAGGTCAAGGGGCTGGAAGCCGAAAGGGATAGCGTGGCCAGCAGGGCAAGGACCCTGCCAGTCAGGGCCTGCCCTGCCAGCCACAGCAAGGGAGCAGGCTGCAGCGGGATAGCTGATGACAGCCCAGAGTTCCTATTGCCAGGCAAGTCCATGGTGATGAGGCAAGTCCTTGGTCAAGCTGAGAACAGCGATGTGGCTGGGGCTGTAGCTCAGGTGTGGACGGGAGCAAGCAGCAGAGTGTCAGCTAAAGGCAGGTCTTACAGGAAGAGGGTCAGCCCTGGCTTGAGGCATCTCAGCAGTGCTGTCTGGGAGCCTTTCTCTCCAGCAGGAAGGGGCCAGCCCTCAGCTGTGCTGTCTCTAAGTTGGCTCTGAGCCCAGGCAGCCAAACCTCCAGGAGGGGGATGCTCTCAGGATGCTGACCCTTTGCTAACCACAGCTTGCCCTAAGTCTCTCACTTGCAGCATGTCCTCTTTCAAAATCTTAGAATCTACCGGCTGAGACATAACTGGTAAATGAGACGAACAAGGGTGTAGAGGGAAGAGCCAAGTAACAGATCAAAAAGTGCTTTCTGCAGATAATAGCTGTGTATGCAATTTGTAGCTAAACTGAAGCAGTCACCATAATTACAACTTGGTGCTGCTTTTTTATCATATTACTTACATACTGGACTACTTACAGGAAAAGAAGTCTCAAATGTTGCATCAGAAGAAGTAGAAGGGTTGTCCCAAAGGTATGTCAAAAGGAAACGTTGCTGTCTTTGACATGAGCAATCAGCAGAGAGAATTTGGCGGAGAACATACAAAACCAAAGGAAAAAATGATGCTGTGGGCATGGGAAGGGTAAGTGACATGATGATATGGCAGGTCTCCTCAGGAACCCTCAAGGACTGGAAGGAATTTAGTAACGTGGAAGTGGATGGAGTGGATGAAACACCGTATGTGGCAGAGCTGCTGTCATTTTTGCCTGACTGGGAGAACTGCTTGTAACTGATTTAAAGTCAGGGCAGTATAAGGTTCTGCATGAGTCATGGCAAGCCAAGACTGTATCTAACACAACTCTGCTTAGCGGTATTCCTTTCTTCATTGTTGCAGTAGCAGCCCCAGTCATACATGGGCACCCTGTTAAAATAGGCTCTGCACAAATGCCAAATGAAAGATAGTATCTGCCTGATAGAACTTACCCTGCAAATATAATAGAAGATATATGTCGGAGACATTGAAACAATCGTCTCTAATTTCTGTATGTACTAATGTACTGATCCTGCTGTGAAAACAGATGGGGAAGAGACCTGTTCTCCTGAGGACCTGGTGACTCTTACAGAAGTTGCTTTCTCTTTGGCATAAGTGGGGTTGCTTTAGGAATGCATCATAGCTGCACAAGCCTCTTTTAGAAGACAGATGATAAAGAGAGTTGTGAGAGAGCCATGTGACTAAGTCAGCGCCTGCTTGTACCAACAGTATGACTAAGACTTGTACCAATATAGCGAAAGCCTCAGTAAGGCAAGTGGAGTTGGAGAGAGGTCATAGGACCACAGGTGAAATAACTGCTTGAGGTCTTTGTGCTTCCAGAAAAGTATTAGTTCAGTGACCGCAATAATGATTTGTCTGTGGTTATACAACATACTGTAGCTTCAGAGCAGTGAGTCAGAGCATTCCACAAACAATGTGATTTTAGTATAGTGTATCCCTTTGCAACTTGAACTTATACTTCTGTGTTCTTTTAAAACAATGTGTCTAACTTTACAGAAGGTGCCTTATATATGCAAGCAGTTCTGTACTGAAGAAATTCTGCCTGGCTCACAAGAAAGCAGTCTCTACTAAACCAGACATCAGAAGGTCACCTTGGGTCATAAACTATGTTGCACAATGTAAAATCATTCTGACTTTTCCAAATGTTTTTCTATACAAACGAATAACAAGGCAAAGCAGTCAATGTATTTGATTCTATTTGAGACTTTTGTAAACAAATAAACTGCAAACCTAATCTGATAGTATGCAGAAAACCTGTCGGCATGCAGCTCTTCTCCCCCTCCCCTCCCCCCTGTCCCGCTCCGCCCCCTTCCTCTCTGATTAGGGAAAAAGGTCTTGATTTTATTTGTGTTTGTATTGGGTAAACTCTCTGCATTATGAACCTTACAATGTAGTGTTACACAAAGAACCAAGTTCATTTTCGGACATTCTCATACTAAAAAAGGTAAAAATATTGTGGCATGTTTGACAGCAGATGATTTGGTGACATTTGGGTAACTTTGTTTACCGCTCAGGAGGTCAGTGCGGGCAGTTAAGCCATTGGTTACATGTACAAATAAGTAGATCCCATGTGGCTAAATGACAGTGACAGAGCGTTGCAGATTGGAACCCATTTTTCATTTCCTGTTTTTAGAATAGTTCCATTCAAGTCCCTTCTCTTTTAGGATTTGATGTATTGCAACCCATGTGTTTGGAAGTTACAACAGTGAATATCTGTGAAAATCAGATATGAGCAAATCAAGTGGAGAAGATTTGGAAAATGTAAAGTGGTTTTTAGGTTCACAGAATTTATCAGCCTTTTGGAAAATTTTTTACTCCCAAGAATAAGCACTATATTATGTCCCAGAAGCATCAGTTGTGGCAGGGAATGTGGGAGTCAAGGGGAGAAGAGTAGTTTTATCTGAATAAAAGTTCTGAAGAAAACCAGAGATGACGTTGCATGACAGAATTCATCTGTTCCAGCAAGTATATATGCTGTAGATGGAGTAGCAGCTGAATTGCTGCAGAAATTAATTTGCCCCACACAGAATAAGTTGAATAATTTACTAGAATAAACACGCAGGGCCATGATGGGAAGCCATTTATTCAGTGTATCCTTATAGGAGGCAAAAAATGAAAGTACTCTTGTAACTTGCTCTTTGGAAGCAGAGAGGGAAGACATAAAAAGATTTCTTGAGCTGTATGTATGACAGGATGGAGAGAAACCACTCTGCATGCTGCCATCTTGTTGAGCAAGAATGGATACCAAGAAAAATGGACTCACTCACTCTTGCACCTGACAGTACAAGGGAGAAGTCTTCAGTGTTGTTCCTCATATCAGTGCCTGTTTCTTTCCTCTGGAGGAAGAAAGAACTGGAATCTTAAGAAAACTGTCCCTGGAGTAATGCAGCCGTGGACCTAACCGGTCCTTATGCAGGACCTGTGACTGTTGTATCTGGTGACTGTATGACGGCCACAAGGCTTGTATGGTTATTGCCAATAATACAGTGGTGGAGTATGACGATAAATTAGTTAGAATAATTTATAAAGGAAAAAAAATGTATGGTCTGATTTTCTTTTCCTTCACAGCAAAGTAATAGGATGTCCCGTGTTACCAGTAGGAGAAACGTGACAGAGGGGGAGTGAACTCCTTGCGTATGTATATGTATACGATCTGTGAAATTAGGCCTTTGCCTGCCATCCTGACCAGAGCAGCATGCTGTATAGCTATTGCATTCACAGCCAGGGGAACCAGGGACACGGGCGTCAGCTTGCTGGAGAGCAGTGGGTGTGTTAGCACTCTATCAGGCTCCCTTTGACAGGCAAGCCACAGGCCAGTGTGCCAGTTGTGGAGTGCATTGTGCTTGTATCTGATGTTTAAGAGTGGTATAAGGTGAGATGCAAAGCTTTAACAATTGAACAACGTGCTCATCAAAATAGACAAAATATGTTGAAATAAACCATAGTTGTTTCTTGCAGGCAGCTGGGAAATGTCAGCCTTAGTGCTAAATCTGAATTTTTGTTGGATAAATAAAACTTAATCAGAAGAAAACTACTTAATCCTCCTTCATATGTGAGAAAGAAGCGGAAAAGGTGCACATCCACTGTTGGCTTTTGCGCATCCACCGTTGTTTCTGACTTCTCTTGGCTTTTGTCTAGAGGAGAGAAAACTGTAGTGGTTTTCATTTGGTCTGTATCAGAAGATGCTTACGTCTTTTACACAATCTTGAATGGTTAATTTCCATTGAGACCGATTGTATCAGTACATTATTTAGGAGACTTTTTGACTTCTTTTGCTATGGCCTCGTGTCACATCAATAGCAGCTGTCCCTAGTTTTCCCCAAAACATTGTGGAAGTGTTCTATTGGATTTGGCTGTGCATGTAAAGCATACCCTGTAAGATGAAAAGTTTTTGTGTTCCTGTTGGAGAGCTTTTCAGGCAGCTGAATTTGGTGAAGTGTATACACTTGAGGTGGAATGCATCTTAGGTAGCGTTAACCAGTAGTCTGTATGGGGTTGTTTGGGCTCCCTTAGTAGCCTAAGAAAAGAGATGTGTCCATAGGGTGATTGAATCTCAGCCAGTGGTTAAATTTTAATGCATTTGTTTAAATGCATTACTTCTAGGTGGCTGAAGGTGACATAAATTTTGTCTTTACCGGTGGGATACCAAATCGTTCGATCATAGTGAGCAGTTGAACTGGGAACTGCTGGGGCAGGTAAGCATGTTTGCCTTAAGACAGAGAATAACTGGCATATTAGAGATAACAGCTGATAGTTACCACTATCTGACTGCTTGCTGGGAGTGTTGGCAGAGTTTACAGAATGGTCTTTGTTAATGATCGCAGTCTGGTTTTCTGACTTTGTAATATTTCCCACCATACCAAGTCTTTCGGAATATGGGCTTGGATATGGGCAGGTGAAGTAGTTTGTAAGTTGGCAAAAGGGATACTCTAGTATCCAGGTCTTCAAATGTTTGATTTCAGTAATGTCGCTGTGTACCATTCTCCTTCTGCGTGTTTTGCTGTTGAAAGAGGAACAGCCAGATTTCTTCTGCTGCTGATGCCTGTAAAATTTTGACTCGCAGAACTGCTTCTGTAACCACTGCTGGGAAATGAGTTCAGTGGGGTGGTTGACGGAGCAGCTGCTCCCTGTGCCTTGCCCAGCTGAGGAGATTATTCTGCTGTTAGTTGATTTGCCTTTCCTGCCTACCCGAAGTTCTTCCGCTGTCCTCACATGGATCGTCTTCTGGTGAATTTGTGAAGCCTTATACCTTGGATCCATTAGTGAAGCAGACTTTCTTGTGCACACTTAATTCATTGTGCTCTCATGAGAACAGTTTCGTGCTACCCAAGGCTTATGATTAGTCTGGCTTTTGAAGGCTGATTCAGCAGACATATCTCCTATAGCAGTCTCAAGTGCAGCAAGTATTATGCATATCTGCTGTATCAAATTCCATGGAGCTTGTGGGTGGTTTGGAAATAATGTAAGCTAAGCAGTTTTTGAGCACAGCTTGTTCCTGTACATGAAGGCACTATAGCTTCTACCAAGTGCAGCTTTTTAATTTTTTTTGTCATGTACACTAAACATGGACTTAGAAGTGAGAAGTTTCAGTGAGAACCACTCTTACTTTATGATCTGGGTGAAGTAGGAGAACCCAGTTCTCAGTGTTCAGGAATTTCTGGAAAACATGTAAGTGGAAGATCATACAGTTTGAAAGGCGGTGCCCTGACAGAGATGCACGGCAAGTTTTACTAAACTTACATGTGGATCTGCACATGGGTAGTGATTGCATTCTATGTCATTAAGAGATGCTGCACACAGGAGGCTTGACCCTTACGGTTTGTCTCGGGTTGTAATGAACTTCTCAAAAAAGAGCTGGTAATGCAGGATAGTGAAGAAATAGTTGCAAATGATATCTTTATTTTCATATGAGGAGTGATGACATTTTGTTTTCTGTAAGATCAGTGGCTCTACAACAGAGTGTTTGCATTTTTATCCTAAGTGTGTGGTACACCACTTCTAAAAACAATGAATGCAAACTGACTTTCTTTTTTAAGGTCAGACTTGTAGTTTTAGAAGGTGTACTGCTGCTGTTCAGCTCTGTTCTCACTGCTAACATTTACTGCTGGAGGGATGCTGTTTATCATGTCCTTTTCTGTCTTTATACTTTTGAAAAGGGAAAGCTTCATGTGCAGATACCATGTTGTTCTCTTCTGTGGGAGCAGAAATAGATACGTAAACTAGTCCTTCACGTGTAAGCTATGAACAAATAATATCAGTGGCAGGAAGGGCACAGCTTGCAATAGTATGACAGGGATTTGTTCTACAGCCTCCCTGTGATCTGAATGCAATAAACAGTAGAGGGGAATTTAGCATGGGTACTGAATCTTGTAATTTTTCCTTGTCTTGCAAGTCCATTACCTCCATAGCTGCTGGGTCCAAGGCATCCTTTTGCAGGAGGGAGGTGAAGGTGCGGTATGGACTGAGTAGTGTTCCTGAAGGTGGAGGCACACTGCCAGTGCTCAGTTCTGTGCAGATCTCTGTTGTTAAATGCACTACTTTGCACAGACCACTTTGTGCTCCTTCAGAGAATCTGCACTGAAGGATTCTCCTTAACAATTCCCTGTGTTACCTGTGCATCCAGCTGCAGATGCATCAGCATTTCTACTGAAAAACACAGAATCTGGAGGTAGTAGAGGGCTGAATCGCAAGATGGCTTATTTTATAATCCAGTTGGTTAGTGATGCTTCTCTGTAACCCCCTGATGTTTCTTCTTTGAGAAACAGTGACTGATGTTTGACTTTCTTGCTTCTGCTGATCTGACACTAGCACTGGCCCTGTTTCTGGATTGTGTCCCTTTGATGCTCGTAGAAAAATCATGGAGTTACTTCTAAGACACACCATTTTTTTGTGTATCTGACGTCTCTCCTTTTCCCCAGGTAAGGTGGACTTGTGAGAAGAGGATGTTCTTCTAGCACAGGGAATGCAAATTCAGAATGCCCGTTATGGCAGCATTGTAAATGTGTCAGTGGGCAGTTCTTAGGAGCAGCAGGGCAGTAGCTCTCTGTTAGAACAACGGGCAATAAAGCACACGTTAAAGAGGAAGAACAACTTAGCCTCTTAGGCTGAGAAAAACAGAAGTTGCCCATATTTGAGGGATCAGAATTGTCGTCTGTCAATACCAAATACCACATTACAGGCATGGCCTATGTAACACAGGAGCAGCACCATTCATTCTAACCATGTGCCCTAAGCCTAAAACCAATTGCCTCTTTGAATGACAAAGGAGAGCATACTGGCAGAAGTATTTCAGTATGTATAACTGAGGCACCTTGGTAGTGTTATGAACCGTATTATTTGATGCAGAAGGTGAATGAACCAGCAGAGCAGCAGCTGGCATGATAGTCCAGGAAAGGCTGAAACCTATGTCTGTTCGAAGGAGAGACAAGTACTATGTTGCAGTGAAAACAGCTCAACCTATTCCTAGGTATTAGAGGCAAAAAAATGTAGATAGACGTCTTTATGATCTGAGCAAACAAGTGCTTGGCAGTAGCATTATATGAGCATAATCATCAAGTCTTTGTAGTGGTGTTAGCAGTATACTATCCTAGATGCTTCTGAATGTGTTCTGTCTTTTGTTTACTTTCTGTTTTGTTGAAAAAAAATCTCTCTGCTGAAGTTTCTTAAGGATCTTCTGCTTTGTAGCGTAAGTTCTTTCTGAACTAAGCAAAGTGTATTGGCAGTGCCTAATTGCTGTATTAATTTGGAGGTGGTGGTTGTTTCCGTATTCTGATGAGTCACACTTCAGTAATCTGAATCAGTCTAGCCCAGATGCTTCAGTTACCCAAATGTCAGAGCTGATCACTAAGGTTTGACGTGAAAATATAAGTCTTCAAGCATTGGTGTGCTGGTTATACTCTTAGCACATAAATCTTTCCCTGCATTGGCAGGTAAATGAACTTGGTGACCTGCTAGGTCTTTTCCATCTCTCTCTTACAGGATTGTCCGTGTTGAAGCCCTAGAGCATCACTGTTGTTGCCTCCTTCTAAGCCAGCTGGCCTCAGGGAAAAAATCTGTCTGTCAGTGACTAGGAGAGCTCGCCAACTGGCTGTGAGTTGTGTGCTGGCTCAGGAGACCCTTCCTTCATACTTTTATAGCCTGAAGAAAATGAGCCTCTCTATTATCTGAACCTGTGATTGTTTGGAGATCGCTGGGCTTTGCGACGACCCGGGGATAATAGCCTTGTGCTTTATAGTGTTCTGCTGCCCTTTAAAATTGAAGTGTAGTGAGAGCAAAGTGTGGCAGTTCTTGAAATAGCATGGCAATGGAGCCAGCCTGGGGCCTCTGTGGAGATCTAAAGCAAGTGGGGTGCAACCAGGATAGCTACCATACTGCTGGACCAGTGTATCCCTTTGCAGCTTCTGCCTCTGAGTTCTTCACAGTAACCTAAATATGCCCTGTTCTACTGCAGCGAGAGGGGAAGGATAACTGTGGCGTTACAGCTGGCATTCAGTCCATGAGATGGGTCCTGTGTGTAGCATGAGGCTTTCAGATGGAGGGAGCACATGTCTCCCCTTGTCATCAGTGTACTGAGAATAAGATGGCGTGTAACTTGTGAGCTGGGAGCGTGAGTTAGCACTGTATGAGTCTTTCTCCTTCACTCCTCAAGGCCCAACATAACAATGACTTCTAGAACATTACTACAGTGGAGGACGAAGCCTTTGAATCCAACATATAATCATTTCTTTTTGTTATATATACAGGCTTCCAGGTGTTATAGACAAAAGGCTAGATGTGTGAAGAGATGAGTCTCCCTTAAAAGGATGAAGACAAGAGATAATTAGGTTGGTTAAATGAGGGGGTAACAGAAGTAGGAGAGCTAACAGATGAAAAATATGTGAAGACAGTGAAGAGAGAAGCTGGTATCTGGTGAAATGGCCATGTTCTCAAAAATGTCTAGGAGTTTTGGGATCCCCCAGTATCACTTTATTTCTCATGAGAGTTAAGCTTCAGGGAATCCAAGCCACTGTTGGAGAGGCTTTTTAGATTCCTGAATGACTTCTAATGGTTTTTGAAATTTTATCCTGAGTCTGACGTACTAGGGAAAGCTGCTCTTTGTCACTTAAACTATACAATATTGGGAAATACAGGAAGCAGTTGTGAAGGTTTCCTGTATGCTAACTGTATCGGATACTGAGTGAAGTGAGATGAAGGTGCACTGACAGTACAGAGCCAGGTGGGATGTGATGTCCTTTACCACTTCCAGATCACAGAAGGAATAATGTTGAGTTTTGGAGTGTCTGGTCACAAAGGTGTAACAGACAAGTAGCTGTGCAGAGTCCGAGTAAAGGTTTATACAGCCTTGTATGAAGATCTTGGGATCTAATTTACAAATATATATTTATTCCCCCCTCTCCCCCCCAACAGATTTCTTCTGTCAACAGGTGCTCTGAGAATATGCTTCTGTGTCTCATGAGTGACAAAAAGCTGTCCGATACATCTTGTATGCCACAATAATATCTAGACTTACAGTGATATAAAGCACCTTTGGATGTTGAGTTCCTATCCAAGGAAAAACCCAAAGTCAGCCTACATCAGGGTATGTTAGTGTAAAACTGTGTCTTTGAATAGCTAATTCCTATGCACCACACACTGCACTGCCCTGATACCTGGTGATTAAATAGTGTTCTTTAAAGTGGCACTAATATTGTGCATCTTCTGGCAGAAGTTCTTAAAATCTGCGCCGATTGTAGTTGTTCAGTAAAAAGGTAAGTATGCCCCTTAGGAGAGCTGCAAGGGAAAACAGCTTATCTTCACACACCTGAAACTGGAAGAGACAATTCAGTGGAACTTAATTTGCTGCATGCTGGAAAGACTAATGATGATTCTGCATTCCATTGGCAAAGAAATGAGGTAGATGGCAAAAAAAGCTCTTATTATAGTGCCTGGGTAGTAGAAATTTATGAGAAGCTTGTTCTGCTTTTGCAACCTGTGATGTCATTTCAGAATCTTGCCGTAAGGATTTTGAGTGAGAAAGCTGCAATACTGTAATCGAAAGAAAAATGACACCTGCACCAAATCTGACAATAACTTAATTTCTATCATGTCACATCCCAACTACTGCAAATGTACTGTTGCTGTAGAAGAGTTATTTAATCTTTTTTGCATTGTTTTCGTAGTAAAAGGGTGTGAAGTGGGAAAAGGAAGGAAAACCTGGAGGAGAAGCAGCTATTTCATGTTATGCTGATGTAACACTGACAGTGAGGAAAGAATGAAATGACTTCTGTCACGTCTCTTCTCTACTTTTTCTTCCAGCAGCTCTTCCTGTTCAGTGGAACTTAGCTACTTCACCCTCTGATCAACATCATAGCTAGAATAGGTATGGTGGGGTGCTAGCTGAAATGCAGGAATTTGGAAGCAGCTGTCCATTTTTGTAAAACATACCCCTTCAGTAAGGGACATAGGGAATAGCATAAAGGCTTCGACAAGTGCCTTTCATAGCCAGTATCTTGTTTCAACTGGTAACAAATAGCAAAGGTGAGTGGTGAAAGGAGTGTAAGAACTGGGAAATCCATTCTGGTGCTTCACATGTATGTTCTGATTTCCAATTGTCTGGGACTTCCTTAGCTGTAGGTTTTTAAATTAAATAGTTCTGCATGTCTTTTTTCTTTCCCTATTTTTTTCTTCCATGTATTGGTCCAATTGAGCTTGTAACCCACGAACACTTTTGTCATAAACCTCATCCTCTGGCAGTGGATGACACAGCTTGGCTACATTTTGTAGGAAAAGGACCCACACACCTCTGTTTCTGAGCCTTCCACCTGCTAATTTCATTTGGTGACCTCTGTTTCTTTTGGAGGAAATGCTGAAAAGTCATTCTTTATTTACTTCCTTCATTTGTGATTTTGTAGACATCTATGGCATTTATAATAAACTCTCCGGTTACGTCTTTGCTAGGCTGAAGATTCCTTATCTTTTTAGTCACTCCTTACATGGCAGCTGTTCCATGCTTTTCATTAAGCTGGTTGTCCTTATTTGTTTTCTGGTTGTGTATTTTCTGAGAAGAGGCAGCCATACCTGTGCACAGTGTTCAAGATGCAGATGAACTTCTCATTTATGTTGTGGCATAATGATGTTCTCTTTCTTTCTTTCCTAAAAGTTTCTAAAATTGCATTTGCATTGTTTGACTAGTGCTGAGCACTGAGCTTAGATTTCATAAAGGTTTCTACTATAACCCCAAAATTTGTAATGCATGGTGTCAGCTACTCTGGATACCATCCACATGTATGTCATGTAGAATTGTTTTAAGCAATTATTAAGAATGGATTTTGTCCATCATTTTGTCATGATATTGTTAGTCATCTATAACTCTTGTCAGATAGTTCTCGATTTTACTTACTTGAATAACCTGGTGACGTCTACAAACCTTGATGGTTCACTTCAAAATAAGGATTGTTTCACCCTTTTCCTGGATCATTTGGTAATATGTTGGACAACAAGAGCTATGAATCTAGAATAGGTCCCTGCAGCACTTCACTGAATCCTTCCTTTGAAAAACCTAACCTCTTATTTTTCTTTTTCCTAACCACCCCTCCCCCCCATCCAGTTGTTTCCAGTCTTTACCCACAGCAGCGTCAATCAGCAAATTTTCTTGAATTCAAGTAGACTTTATCACAATGCTCTCTCATGTCTGCATGCTTAGTGATTTCTTCAGAAAACTGTAATGTGTGAGAGGCACATTTCTGTCTACAAAAGCTACATCGATCTTTTTGCAGAAAGAGAGGTCATTAGATTGTTGGCAGTAAGTGGCATTCAAAAGCTGCAAATTCAGTGGTAATTAAAAACTAAGGCTAATCAGAACCTAGTTGTGAAACTGAATTTTTTACTTTTTTGTTACAAAGCTGTGGCTTTAAGAAACATACCAAATATTGGGGCATTGACTGAGTTGACAACAGGGACTCTCAGTTAATTTCAAATGCTTATTTTAAAATGGTTTTGTTTGTGACTTAGTGGAAAACACGCTTCTTATGTAGACTTTATTTGAATGCCAAGTCCAAAATGCCAGCACCAAGCCGTTTTCTAGTTGTTCAGTCTTCCGGCAGAAGCAGTGGTTACATTAGTTTATGCTTTCTTAACTTTTGTGTATCTGAGAGGATTTTTGCCAAGAGACTGCATTGCCAAAAAAGTTCTGTACTAGGGGGCAGAAGAAGCATAGAAGCTTCTGAATCTGCTACAGCAGATGATGGTTTATCATCATCAATACATACTTCTTTTTTCTTCCCATAATTTCACTCCTACAAGAGCTACATGGGATTACTTATAAAGTCTGTGTCTATTCAGCAGCTGTTAGAGAAGTAGCATTGTGGTTTCTCCATCTTGTTTTGAAGTTGTTCTTGTTCTGGGGGAACTGCTGTGAGAAATGAGACTTTATCCAGTCTGCAGACTTTCTGTTTCAAAAGTCAGGAGGTACCTCCCTTCATTCTCTCTCAAATGCTGATGACATTTTACAAAAAAACAGGACTGAAAAATAGATCAGATCTACTTAAAAATGATTTTTAGTTGCCTGGCCCTGTTTGTTGAGTTACTGACCCTGGAGGTCAAAGACCTCAGTAGTCCTTCGAGCTGTCTGTCCCTTGTGGGTGGATCAACTGATACGGGTAGCAGTGACTGTTGTGCAGCATAATTTTTTGATGAGAAACCACCGTACGGTGAAAAACAATCCTATGGAAATGCATTCCATGGTAGCAGAGCAGCCGTTAAGTCCTGTCTCTCCCCACTGGGAGATGACTAATATTTAGGTTATTGCCAAACTTTTAATACAAAATAAAAGCAAACCCATTCCAAGAGACTGAAGTTCAGATGAGTTTTCTCATTAAACTTTTTTTTTAAATATCTCTATATAGGAAGCGGTTTTAATGATTTCTGTACCTGGAATCATAAGCAATGCCATGAGGCTGCTCTAACATTTAGAGTGGAGGTATACTCATCATTTCTGGCATTCCAGTGTATTGGCATGTGACTGGCCATGCTGTGCATCAAGGCTGTGCTGGAGGGTAGGTGACTGACTAGGTGGGTTGAGGAGTCGTTATGCAAGCTAACTTGCTTCTGTGTCATTTTGTCAATAGAGGTGTTATAAAAATCAGTAGTAAGCTATTTGGGAACTGGGGCTTTGCCAGACAAAAAGAATTAACAGCTTCTTGAATATCAGCAACAGAAATTGGGTCAGCTGAGGAGTCACCCATGTGCTCAGAAATAGATGGTAACTGTAGTTTATTTAATAAGAGAATTTAATATGATTGGGAAGAAGGCTGTGGGAGTGAACGTACTTTTTGCAAATATACAAAAAGGATTAATATATGGGTTTTAGGGAACAAATAGGCTGGCTGCTCTGTCTAACTGTAGGAATGTTCTTTGCTACCTGAATCATTCTCCTTTTTAGCTTCCTTATTGTATACAACACATTTTGTTGATAACTTATCTCCTTCTCTGGCTACATCTGAAGTACCCCACTGGCTTGCTCAACTTTTGTTGAAGAGATATATCGTCTTTGCTGGTGAAATTGCTTCTGGTTTATAGAGAGAGCAGTGTTACGTTCCAAATCATACTGAAACTTGGTATCTTGTTTCAAAAAATTAAATGGGAAATTAATTGATTGTTCCTTAGAGACTCATCTCATGAGAATAAACCAAAAAACCTGTGATTTCCCATAACAGTAGGAGAACAAAATGGTAAGGTATATGCGAGTTGTGTTTTGAACTACTGGTGCTTTATATTGGAGGGAAGCTCCAACAGAAAAGTAAGTTTTATCTATACAGAAATTTTGGGCACACTGAGTTCTGTTTGTCCGCAGTCAAAAGCCTTTTTAATGGCTACATTTTCAGACATGGGTTGTGTGATGCAGCAGCTAGAGCAATGACTCTGATTTTGCTTGCATTTTTCACCACTGAGCCATTCTGCTTGTCTCTGTTGCAATTTCCTTGTTTCTTGTTTATCTGTTATCACGCTCACCATTGTGAACTGGTTTGTGAGGAAAAAAGAGTTTTAAGCATTGTTGTATTTTGTGAAAGGCCTGAAGGATGTAAAAAGCCCCAGAAACAGGTGAGAGAAAAATGTTAGAGAAGTTCTAGCACAAACGTGGCTTGCATATTTGTACATGTACTTTGTAGACTCTCTGTGCCATTCTCTTTGATTATGTTTGAATAGGTAATTTTGTAATTCTTGTAAAGATGTGTTAGAAGTATCAGTGTGAGCTTTGGAAGTGTTCATGACCTGTAATCACAGATGGTGAGAAAGGGTTTTTCCTCATAAATTCATAGGCATGCAGAAGCCAGACCTTTCCTTCTGGAAGAAAGGATGAACTTTACACAGCTTCACTGTATTTCTTCCTTTCAAGAATATATTTGGCCAGATTTTAAAAGAGCTCAGCTCCCATTTGGGCACCTAAATTAAACGGCTGGATTTGCAAAAGTGTTTAGCATCCAGCAGCTACTTTTATTCCCACATATGTGCCCAAATGGGAGATGAGTTGTTTTGACAGTGTGGCCCATTATTTGTCAAGTTGGTTGTGATTAAGACTCTGAGCATTCCAGGAGCACTCTATTAAAATACTCATAGAGCAGACAACCTTATGGGGCCATTTATAAAGCCATACTGCTGGGCCAATAGAGATGAAATTCTAAGTTGTGCAACCACATCTTGTAAATAAAAAAGGAGAGGGCAAATGGCTAGTGGTTTCTCTTTTCCCCTGTTCAGAGAATGCAGCTGAAAATGAGGGGAAATTCAGGCAATTGCAGCCACAAGAAAGAAAACATTGAGCATTCACAGAGCAGTAACCATTACAGTGTGCAGAATTAATCAATCTCTGTTAGGTAAGCAGGGAGCATAAAGGCAAGGAGTATTCTTCAGGAACAGTGCACTGTTGAACAACATACATCTAAGACATTTATCCTGTTCTTGGCATCTTGAGAGGAGAATAATCTGAGGAATCACAGATTTCCATGGAATTCAGTAACTGCAGATTCTTAAATATGGAATAAGAATTTGTAGGGTAAACAAGGAGGGTTATTGGAGGATGGATCACTCAGTAGCTATTGCACGGCATTATAGCTGGTAGTCTTTCTCATTTTGAGTTTTCGTTTTTAAAAAAACCTAGACCAGTCATTTATCCCTGTCACCTTAAAACATTACCTTTCTGAAGAATCACATGCGCATAATTTGATTCTCAGTTTATTCCCAAACTAGATATTTCCTGTTGTCCTAAGCATGTACAGAAGGCCTAGAGAAGAGTGCGATGCTTTTTGTTGGAGCCTAGCAGTAGGGAGGCAGTGGCTGATTCCAAGACTGAGCTGCTACTGGAACACTTGCAAGCTGTGGACCAGAAGAGCTATTGGTGGCGTGTGGAGGTAATGCTGCTTGGTAACTGATGATAAGAGCATGTGTTGTCTGAGGAGAAGAGTGGAGTGATAGATTGCAACTTCAATAACCTGAGGCATTCTTCTTCCTTGTTGCCTTAATGCTTGCCCTCTGCTCCTCAACATAGTGTTTTAGACTTCAAAGTGAAAAGAGAGCTGTCTCTTTACAATGGCTGTATTGGTTTAGCAGACTCAAAAATAAAGATGTTGAAGATACCCTTCATTCAAGAAAATGCAAAATGGTGACAATAAGGACCTTTATGTCTTGGTCTTATGGTTGTAAACAAAAACATCCAGATGTATGTTGCTTCTCAGTGAACTTATTTTCTTCTTTATCACCGAAGATGTTGTTTAGATGTGATGCCTAGAGATGGAGGACACCTACCCCAGTTGGTGCAGAGCCTCCTCTGTCTTCTCTTGTCTTCTTGCTCAGGGTTAAGAGATTCTGGCTACATGGTTAACACTTGCCCCTACTTACTTAAAACCTGTTGTGATGATTTAAAAAGATTGCTCTCTTCTGTGGCTGATCCACTGTACCTCAAATTGTATCAGAAGAACTAAAAGTCTTATGGGTCTTAGTAATTTGGGATCTTAGAGAAACTTTTTTGAATGTCCAAAAACCGATCTGAGTCCATCTCCCCTTCTGTGTACATAGTTACTGAGGCACAACTGTATTGCAAGGACTAAAACTTTCATTTTAGGGAAGTCTTTGGTTTTTAGAAACTTGCAGCAGGTGGCCACTAAGGTGGCCAGCTAGCAGAATACATAATTATTTTGCAGGTGAAACTTGCGCCTAAAGGTAAAGAAAAGAGCTGAGCCTTTTGTTTTCCTTTGTCTGTTATCTGGGATTGGGGAGTTTATCTAGAAATGTGCTGAATCCCCTGCATAGGGATGTGTTTTCAGTAAGTTATTGGTTGAGTGCTGATATGGGAAAGAAAGGGTTTGTGAAATTCATTCTCCCGACTTTTAAACTGACAAAATTGGGGTTTGCTGTTTATGTCCACCCTGTGCTTACACATCATGTGAATATGTGCTCTGAACAATTTGATTTTCTAGGAATTAGCATTTACCTTGCCTTAATTCAAATTTTGTGCCACTGAGCTTACATAGGTATTTTAAAACCATGGTAGCTGAGGTCCTCCCAAATACCAGTGCGTGCATATTTGTGATGTGTCTGTTTTATTGGTGTGGACAGAATAGATTAATGTCGCAAGTTGAATATGTCTGCATGGCACAGTGAAACACTTGCTGACATGTCTGAGCTAGTGCTCACGTGCGGAGGCAGTTTAATTACATCAACATAGTGATTGCACCAGGTAGATATACAGGACTTTACAGTTCAGAATTAGCCTGATTGTCTCTGCACAGGGTAGTACAGGGTTGTAGACATAGAACTAAGTCTGGCAGAACTAGGAATTCAATCTGAATCTCTTGGATTTCAGGCCAGTGTCCAAATTAGTGTCATTTTTTTCATTTTTTGTTTCTTTCGTTTGGCTCCTGTGATAGCAACTATGAGGATTCATTCATGATCAGAGTTCATCCAATTAGTGCCTTTACAGGCACTTCAGTGTTGATCTATTAACCTTTACAGTCAGTGGAAAGACTCAGTGTCTCACATATTTTATTAGAAGTGGATCAGATCCCTACTGAGATAAAGTGTTCTTTCTGAGAGGTTGCAGTTACGGATAGTAGAGTTGGGGGAAGCAGTAGTGAGGAATTCTGCCGAGTGGCTAACAGTGAAATATGTTAAAGAGTGTGTACAATATAAGGGGCTGTTGTCTCTCTTGAGGGGATATGGGAAGTGAGTGTGCCAACATCCATGCGACGTGTGTTGTCTTAAAATTGTTTCAGCATACTGGACTTGATATTTTCTCTTTCAGTGCAGCACTACTAGTCAAGGTATGTATTTTTTAGATCATTATAAAGCTGCCTGGTGGGATAACATTGGAGAGGGAGAAATCCATGCGTGCAAGCTAGCTTTGTAACAGTGTGAGTGTTTATGGCAAGATTGCATTACTTCCTTCCTAGCTATGGAACTACTGTGAGCATCATACCATACCTAAGCTATAATAATATAGTTTAAAGTCACTACTGGTCATTATCTGACAGTTAATGCCTGAGGAAACTATACATTATCGCTATTATGAATTGGTTTTTTACTGTTTTTGGTTTCCCGTTTTACTGAATAGCTGCTGACAACACCCTCTGAGTCTCTCCAAGCTGGATTACAGTGGTTGACACAGAGGACAATTTTATGGCTTTGTTGTGTATGTGTATGTTTTAGAAGAATGTAGGTATATCTACTGCATTATTTATTTTTGTATTGTAAAAAAGTTCAAGCATAATAGGAAATTTTGCATTATATGACAACTTTACTGCACTCCTGCAGTTTTTGGAAGTAGCTTAAGATAGAAAAGAATGATTTAAACTAATTTTTTTGGATTGTTTTTAGCAATTTGTGACTCTCAGTGATAGTCATAGGAAATGTGCATAGTATCAAAAGCTCTCTATGAAAAGAAAGCGTTTTGAAGCTGTGATTTCATTTCTTCTTTTTTAGTTCTAGAACTCTTTTTCCTTAAGTATTGTACATTTAGTTTATCAGATTTTCAAAATTTGTTTCTGGAAGTTACTTATTTCTGTTCTACAGTTTTAAAACTGCAAAAAATATCATGTGTTGAAATGTGGCTATTTACTATTGTCATGGTTTGGGCCAGATTACTCACAAAATAGAGATAAGGGAGAAATGGAAGAACATAATGATTTGGTCCCAGATGTGAATTCTGTTTTCCCCCCAAGGTATAGGCATGAAATGACAGATACTCAGCTGAATAATGGATAAAAAGGTCTTAATATTAAAAACAAAATGTGACAGGAAATACACCTTACAAACACAGTCTCTTGGATACTCATCCTCACTTTCATTTGCCACCCTGAATAAATATTTTAACTTAATAAGATCTGCAAGGGAGTTGTGTAGTGATTTTCATTTGTCTTCATGTACTGCAGAACTGCTGTATAGAAAGCTGTATTAACGTTTATAACAGGCAATTTTGTCAAGAGCTATTATGTAATATAAATCTGCATTAATTATTGCCCTTGTTAAAAGTGTAACAATAAAATATCGTAAATCTCTGTTTGTTTATATGTCTATTAGACAACCGGTAACTACGACCAGATTGCTCTATGTGTGTGAGAAATAAAAAACTGAAGTCCAAACACATACTCAGCTTTATTATTAAGTAAAGGACAGTGGGAGACTTAGATGAACTACAGTGTATAAAAAGGCTTTGCTCCCACTACAAAAGAAGAGCCGATTTTATGATGTTTATCGATGTGGTCCAGCTATTGCATAATAGCCCCAGCTAGCCATAGTACACATAATTATGATATATCTCTCATAATTTCTATTATCATAATACATTTTTCTTCCACAAGAGAAATGAGATGTGTAGTGCTCTGTGGCTCACGATTTTGCCATCTTAAAGAGATGCTTAGTATTTGAGTGATGGTTGAATCACCTATTTTATACTTAAGTACATAATCCCAAGAAGGTTTAAATCAATGTGTTAATTGGTAAGTGATACTGTAATTATATGTATAATCATGGAAATTTTGAATCCAGATTATTTACTTGCTCTCAGGAAATTAATCTACAGAGGTCATATATTAGATTGCTTGTTTATTAAGTGGAACCCCTGTAGTTACATAGTACTGATTGGCTATAAGCTGAATGAAGCATTCTTATAGCTGTATCCAGCAGGTGTCAACAGTTCAAATCTCTGAGTGCGTATTGATCCAGATTCAAACAGTTCATTAATCTAAGCACACATTATATAGATTTTTCAATGCAATTTTGAAAGAGTTGAAAAATTGTATCGAATGATGAGAGATGATACTCAAATTATGTTTTTATGGCAAATCTCACTTGCGCTTGTGACATAGATGGAGTTGGGTGCTAAAACTGACACTGTGTCTTGGTTTTTATTTTCAGATGTACTTTTCTGGATTGAGAGTAGCTTCAGTGGGTGGAGTAGTCTTTGTTTGCTGGCAATCCAAACCATCTGTTTTTCTAGCATCAGGTTTGTCACATACAACCCCTGCTTCATTTTCACTTGCTTGCATAGAAATAGTGTCGGTACCACTTAGGAATCCCGGAGACATCCAGATATGCCTTGTTTTATTTCTTCGTCTTGGTTTTGACCCTGGAATCCTCTGGCAAGGTTATTCAGCACAGGTTTAAACGGGATGGCTCTGATGAAATAATCTGAACAACTTGAAGCTTTAAAGCTAAAGCATGTGCTTAGGTGCTTTGTTTCATGGGGAAGAATGTCATGGAGAGCCTGCTAGGAGAACCAGTCAAAGGTATTTGGCTGGATTTTTCCCCTCACTGGTGTAGCTGAGAACAGAAATCAGCTGGTCATTCAGATCACTTGTCAAATACTTTCTTCTCACATGAGGTTAGAGAAATAGTCTTTCTCTTCCATCATGAATTCTGACAGAGCTCTGTCAGTTGGTGCATCTATAGGCTTTTAGTTTGGCAGCTATAAGATTTTACTCCCTTTCTCTTCTCTGCTAATTGCTAGGATCTTTGTTGAAGTAGAGAACAAAGAAAAGAAAGAAAAAGAAGAGATGTTTCTCCTGTTATTAGTGAGACAAAAAAGAAGATTGTTCAATTTTAAGGGAGAGAAATGCAATATATAGAAATAGATCAAGGTTTTCAGGAGTTATTATATTTTTCACTTACTGTAATGATCAAGTTAAAGATATACTTCAATCCTGCTGACCAATTTTGACTAGATTGCCGTAATACCAACTACTATGTATTAGAATAGCAGGAATGCCTACTTAATCATTTACAAATGATAAGAGGTTTTTATTCTTCTATTTTTCTGACTCCTTGCAGTTCTCAGACTTTTTTTTTTTTTTGGCAATATTACGGAAGTTATGATACCTCTCTGAGACACTTGCAATTCATATAATATGAATTGCAAAGCTGCAAAGAAGATTGTTGTAGATCTGATGCAATAAAGATACTGTACAAAAACTGACCCAGATATCTTACAGTTTATGCTTCTTTTATACTGACAATGCTATTGTTATTTCCTAGTACTAATAACTAACTTTGTTATGTTTAATTTCATAAAGTACAACTTGTGTTGTACAGCTTGCATATCTAATAAAAAAAATGCAAAATTGCAATAAAGCTTATAAAATAATGGATAGGAATTTTTTAGAAGAGTTGACATGCCTGTCAAGATAATGCTGATAGAATTTCATACATCTGCAGTAGGACACAAAATTAATTACCAAAGAATCTGACGTTGTTAGTCCTTTTTATTCTGTTATATGATAGCTTCAGTGCTCTGGAAAAAAAAAAAAATCAAGGCAGAATTTAAAACTCTTCTCAGACTGGCAGGTTTTCATCTAGAAATGTTAATGTATGTTAAACTTTAATTAAAAAGAAGGCATATCATATCTTAACCTTTTTTTTTAGTATAGCATAATTATCTGTGGTACAGATCCTATTCAAAGGTATATTATTTTATTGAAAGATTCTATTTTACTGTAAAGGATTTATGATTTTCAGCATATTACTGTCCTCTTGTAATTTTGGAGAGCCGGGCATACACACAATGGTGCAATCGGCAGTCTTCCGTAAAGTCCAAAGGTGTAATTCAGTCACAAAGATTGGTGACATTTCCAACATGAAATATAGATTGAGCACTTCATACAAATATAAAATACCAAGGTCCCTTTGTAACCTTTATGTTTTTAAAGATATTTTATCCAGAAATCACTATACTGTGGGAAAAGGGGTGTGTGTAAATTGCCGAATCCAAAGACCCGTTTTTGCATGCAGGCTGCCTTTACTGTGCCACTCCTGATTTCTGCGGATGCTTGCATGGAGATAATGTCTCCTTTCTTCTTCTTTCATCCTGAACGTGGGCCATTCAGGATGTCACAAGCAGAAGTTACTTCCAGCAATAGTAATGTGTTGGAGGACAGGCGGTTGGTGCCCAGATGTGCTGTGTCCCCGCGCAGCTGGTGTGCCGAGCCCCGGAGGCACTGGGCACTAGGTGTCACTGTTTCTCCACGGTGGAACGGCCGCCTGTGCATTTTTTGGGCTGTGAGTGGAAAGTAGCTGTAGGTGGCAAAGATTTGTAAATTTAGTTTGTGTAGTGCCACTTTAGATCATATAGTCATGAACTTTGAGACAAACAGCGGCTGGATTACTAAGCGTTTTCTCATGTAATTTAAACATCAAGCATATAGTTGAGAGAGGGGCATCGGCAAGTGATTTTTGGTTGGATTGGTGTGAGCCAACTGTGGTCTGCTATTTTTGAACGACTGAAACCTTAACACTAAGGAAAAAAAGCAGATTGCTATTCTCCATTTTATTTATCAGCAAAGGGATGCCTTTATTTTGTAGCCACTAGCTGGAACAACTGCATGAAAACTTTACTAGAACCTCGCAGGTGGGCTTGGTTGGGTAGTGTACGCCATAATTTCTCTCTTTGGTCACTTACTGAAGCGCTCTCTTTTTTTTTCTTTTAAAATAACCAAATAGAGGTTTGACTGTTGTTTAAGCAGAAACTAACGGCCAAAGGTAAGAACTAAAATGCAGGGCCAGCACTGGCAGGATGCTTTTATGCCTGCGTTTAGACCAGTGACAACAGTGAGTACAGAAGTTGGCCACTGGTGCTGCATATATTAAATTAAAAGCCTCAATAACTTACAAAATTTGTCTCGATGTGGAGGCTTCTCCGTCTGTATATTTAGAAGGTATTTTCTCCAGGTCTGTCCTTCCTTCTGTCAGGAGAGGATTTCTACCAGGAGAGAGTACGTCAGTCTGGAAATAAAGATGGAGCTCTTAACATCCGGTGGGTAGTAGCTGAGGTTAGAAAACTATAACTACTTGTGCCATATTTTTACATATCAGTTTATCAGCAAATCTAATTACTTCATCATGTAGCGACTCCTGTGACATCTCAGCTGACATCTTTAAATCAAGACAAAATGTTTTCCTACAAGGTACCCTGCAGGTAACTTAGAAGGTACGGGCTTAGTGCAGGAATTACTAGGTGAGTTTTTGTGGACTAATACGTGAGACCTAAAGCTTTGAATCGGTCTCACGACTTCACCTCCAGATAATCTTGGATGTGCTGGGTCTGTGACCTCTGTACTTTTCCTGTGCTTCTGAGTAGAAAATCTCAGATTGTATCCTGGCAGGATGGAAAAGACTGAAAATTACTCATCTAACGTGGCTCAAATTTTTATGGTGTTTGTCTTCAGAAGAGTAATAGTTTATAAATAAAATCTGGCTTCTTGTTTATTGTCCCAGTGAGTTGAGTACAACAGCTACTTGGTTTACAGGAGTATTTTTTTAATGTTGAATTTGGCAAACAAAACTTGAATTTGTTCTTTTTAACTTTCCTTCCCAGTTAGTAAGGCTATTGAGCAGACAGATCCATTCAACCCATTGTGGACTTGCGTAGAGGTAACTGATTTTGACTTAGCAAGCAGTTCTGGTGATGAACTGAAAGTTGAAATGAATTGAATTCAGTTGGCTAGGTAAGCTTTTTCAGAGCTCAGAGGAGCAAAAGGCAAGTGAAGACTTTTTATCATTAACACTACAGACAGGACTGGATAGTCACAGGATACATAATTGTGGTAATGTTACTCGTGTAGAAGAAGTGTATCTTCAAGCAGTAAGGATGTAGGTGACAAAACGTAGTTAATTAAAAGTATAGGTTATGCAGCTCAGCTGGTCTCCATTTGACAGTTAATAGATTGCTGCAGGGATCCTGTTAGAAACTAGAAGGGGTCTGCATTCCCTGTAGACATTTTTTAGAAATAAAAGTACTGTCTTGTATCCAGTTAAATCAGACCAATAGACCCTCTCTAAGTGTAGCTTTTGTATCTAAAGTCTTAACTATGTTACAAATCGTGTATATAGAGATTATCCATTGACCACTGAATTTTGGCCCACTGGGGGTTGGAGTGATCTGTTCTCCATGCTGCTAACACTCTGTTAGAGGAAGAACAGATTCAGCATGAAAACTAAATGTTGCAGTGACAGAAGCTGGAAATTGGCTAGACCTTCTCTCAGAGGGGTAGCGTTAGAGAAACGTTTCCTGTCATATGGATGTAGTTTAAACTGGAAGGTGATTGTAGTGTGGCCACCCATGCTGCTATTTCACTGGTAAATCCAGCTGCTGTCCTGTGTGATAAGGGGATGCCCATTCTGTGAGCTACCTTAACTAAAATCTTCATATGGCTGAGATCCATAAGATGGCTATCACAGGAACCAGCAAAACTGGCCTCATTGGTCTTGCTGGGCCTCATTTCCTCCCGTAGCCAGGGGTGTTGATTGCTCAGCGGCCCTTGCAGCAGCACAGAACTCTGTACCAAAGTCACAGGTAAAATGCTTACAATGCCTGGAAACTTGGAAGCCACAGATAAGCTCTTACTGGTACACAGTCATGCTTTATCTGGAAAGGGCATCATCTATATCCTTTTGCAAGATGTTGCACTTTAATGACCTGATTCTCTCTCTCATCCCTCCAAGGAGAACTGTAGGTTTGGGGCAGTATTAGAAGTAAAGAATAATTTTTTTAAGAGTATGCCTTGGACCTCAATTTTTGGCCCCAGTTTCCAAGCCCGGTGAAGAGCAGAATTCAACTTAATTAGGGTCAGAGGTGTTATAATTTTTGTGCTTGTCTCTGTAAATGGACAGATTTTGTTGCAGCAATTTTAGGTAGTATAAGTCAGAGTAGGGTTGTTCTGGGAGCATGGATCCTGCAGAATCTTTTTTTTCTTTTAGGGCTGGCCTTTGAAAAAGCAGAAAGGAACATGTGTGTGGATTCCTCCAGCCTGCAATGGATCCTGTGGGATCAGCAAATTCAGGGTTCAGAATCTCTCACTTCTACATGGGCAAGTCCTGCTCATGCTTCCTGACAGACCAAAGGTTAGCTGAGCTGACACATAGCATTTCCTCTCTTGCGCAAAGATTCCACCCCGCCTGTTTAGAGACCTGAAGGTCAGAATGAAAGAGGAGTGTAGCATTCCAAGTGTGGAGAATAAAATATTGCTGCTACTTATGTGTTGCTAGAGTGGCTAGGAACCACCGAGCTATGAGATAACAATCCAGGGACTGACTTCACTCAAACACTTGCATTTTATTCAACATTTATTTAAATAGTGAAACTCTTTGATTGTTAAATTAGCATTAAAGCAGGCTGGAAACTGGTTTACAGTCTCTGGAAAGCAGCCACACATCATCAATGTCATAAATTATGTCCTTTTTTACCAAGATACTGGCTGCCAGCTGAAAGGTTAGAAATAACTTATTTTATTTTCAAATGCAATTTGCAGTTTATCCACGGAGAGAAATGAGCAAACTGGATGCAGCTGTCTTTTAGATTAACCCCATGGAGTCGTCAGGCTTGGAGTTCCCAGAGAAGCGCAGTGCATTCAATATTATCCCTACACAACACCACAGGAAACCCCACCTCTTTGTGGCATCTGAGAGTTAGGGTTGGAGGTACATGTCCCTGTATCGGCAGAAAACCCAGGTTGTCGTAATGACAAACCTCCAGAAGAAAGCAATGGCATAACTCTCAGGACATTAGTTTATCAGCAGAGTGATGTGTTTAGGTGTTGCAAACACAGTTTGATGATGTAAGAGGGAGGGCATGATTTTTAAAGCCTTTTTTAGTGCTGATGAGCGGCATCAAATTTTATTTCTTTGGTTAAAGTGTGCTATCATATTTCAGTCTTTGAGGAAATTTCATCTTTTAAAGAGAAGGCACCTTCTGTTTTGGAAACTGTTGTGCCTCATGTGAGTGCCAAAGATACAAATATCTGAAGAACTCCCATGAATAGGGTAGGTTACGGCATTTTTTCGATTTATTTTGTATTTAGTTTTTTTTCAGTGCAGTTTGTATGTTTCTGCAAGTCAGTTTGTCAGGGCAAACTGTAACATAGGGGAGTAAATCTTGAATTAATAGATCTAGTAGCTTAGCATTCGTCTCAGGTTACCTAAAGTTATTTTAAAATGATATATAAAATGATTTTTAAAAACAGTGAGCCCCCTAGGTTGTTTAATTTTCAAATCCATCACTCAAGCCAAGACGGTTTACAGTGCATGTGTCATAACAGAAAAGGGATTACTGTACGTGTGAAGCATGAGGACAGAGATTACTGAGGAAACACTAGAGTCAGATGTGGCTGGGAATCATCGTTTTGTGTATAGCAGGTATTATTTATTTACAATATAACTCCCTTTGATTTGACAATGAGACTGGGTCCTACATTGAGCGTGCAAGTTAAATCTGAAATGCAATCTACGTGGCATAGATGCATGGTTTTGGTTTTGTTGTTTGGGTTTTTTTTTGTGTGTGGGTTTTTTTTTTTTTTTGTCACACAGCTGCATCATTAGTAACAGTGACATTTTATGTGTAGAACTGCAGTGGTCACATATTTCTTAAAATACTTTCCTGTAGCATGTGGCTTTTTAATGTTCAAAGAAAACTCATGCAATATCTGCTATCTTGATGTCTTGTGACCTGGGAACAGAACTTATTGTATAAAAACAGCAAGTAGAAACTGGAGCCTTGCAGTGAGAGTGTGCAGTTCATTTCAAGTCCAGTTGGATGAATCATTGTTTAAATTTTTTTATAAGGTCACTTATTGCTGCAGATTTTTAAAGGGAAAATACAAAATTGTACAGTCACTCCTGAAACAATTTCTCTGCATGTTAGTGGTATATTCCTTGTGCTCAGGAAATCAATGTCAGTGATGTAATGGGAGTTTCTACATCATACTGGTATGTCATGAAGAGAGCATCGTGGGAGCTGGTGAGATTGATGTCTTCTCTAAGAATAGCACTGATTATAGAACAGATTTTCCCATATACAGAGCCATTTTTAATTCACTGCCTACTGCAGCTGCCAGCCTGTGGAGATAATTCCTTCGAGCAGAATAGCTCTAGATTATTATAGGGAAATCAAATTTGCATAAAAGCATTTTATCTCTCCCCTTTTTTTCATGTCAAAGTTACCAAACATTCACTGTCGATTACTTTTGTGTGTGTTGGAAGAACTTTGTTAGAATTCTATCTTAAGTAAATTTTGTTAAGATCTTTCTGACTCTTTGTTACTTTATGTATTTTAGAATGAATACTAAACAACTACAAACAATTTTATTAGGAAACAAGCAAGCTTTTTGAGAAAGAAAACTAAAACTAAGAGCTGGTTTTGCATACCTTGAGGAGCCTCCATTCATGTCTACTTAATTACATGGCACCCTGTGACCTGGGCAGATCTTGCAGGACTGGGTCCCTGTGGTTTGAAAGTGTAATGTAGCCAACCATTGATCTAAGTGCCGTAAAAATCTGAGCAGGCATTTTCATTTACTGATGAGGAAGCTGAGGCAAAGCTAAATTAAATGTGTTGCTTGGGGGTTACAAACAGATAGCAGAATAGTCTTAAAGTCTCCTGAATTGCAAGTGGTTGCCCACGTAGTTGGACTGTTCTCCACATCATTACGTTCTATAGCATTCATTCAAACAGATTTTTGAGGTTCAACAGTGAAAGTAAGTTTGGGTTTTGGGATGATATTTTTAATTCACTTTTATACTTCCGCATAGGTAAGTGCGGTACTGGGTATCTTAGAATCTGTATATAGGCTACTTTTTCAAAGGTCAAGGAAAATATTTTAGTGAGGTCTTAAGGCCGAGAAAGAAATTTTCCTCCCATTTTGAAATCTGAGCTTGAAATTTTTCTTAATTTGTCTTTTCTTCAGACTTGTTCCTAGGTCAATGGAGTACCATTTAAAAATATTCATGAAATGCGTCTCCTCCTCTGTTAAGATCTCTAGTGTGACTTGCAGAATTCTGAAACTACTGCAGAAGCTAAATATATAAAGGAAACACCAAGGCACCATTCAGTTGCCTGAACTGAGGTAGCTAATGCAATTTGATACACGCTAGGACGGCCTCTACCTGCTAGTCTGGAAGGGTGCAGGCATCGCATAGTTGCTGTGTTGGATCCAGCCTTGTGTAGATGCTATCAGATGCCTTTGCTTAGGCAACTGAAATGAAATCCCAGATTGACTGCAGAGCTAAATATTTTTTAAAACAGCAAACAAAATAGCAAGAACATGGCCTAACACACTGACCATAAAGGTAAGATGTTGGCTTATTATCTGTGTGAAAGCAGTCAGAAGTCCATTCAGTACATTAGGCTAGTTTCATATTCAGAATCTGCTGCCTTACTCCTTTGAAAACTCTTTGAAGAAGAAATGGTAGGTATGAGTATGCAGTTAGACCCTGGCCACAACTGGGAATTGCTTGGTATGACAAAGCAGAGAGGCTGCATGGGAGTTCATTTCTATGTTTTGCCTTGCTTGAATCCAGTCTTTAAGTAGATTGGAGGCATCTGGAGCTTAAGCTTACCTGGCACTCGCCCAGGGGGAGCTTCTACCAATTAAAAGCAGCTGTAGTGCTGAATGCTCCAGGAAGGTCCTTTGTGATCTTCTAGCACGGGCTCTATAGGAAGTCTCAGCGGTTTGGGTTGGAGTGGCCAGGAGTGAAATGAATATTTATTTTGATAGTTATGAGATCACGAACTATTACACAGAAACAATTAATTAGTGACCTCCATGCCTCTTCTGGCTTCATTGATTTCAGTAGATGGAGCTTGTAGAGGTCTTGGCCACTATGTGCGCTATCAGCAGTAGAAATTATGGTTTCCCTTAACAGTGTGCAGAGTTATATTTTTCCCAGGAACAGTGATAGCCTGCTTAAGTACTGTGCTCCCTCTGCTATCAGCTGCTAACGCAGAGTTTATGGTTGTAACAGGCAAAATGACTTTGGAGGATTGTGCTGTAACCTGATAGTTTTTCCCCTACCCTCAGCGTTGTAACATGATTTGGTCTTGCCTGTGGACGGAAGTAAATCATATTTTACCCTCACTGCTAAATTGTATTATGGCCCTGACCTTTATAGGTGAGACAAAACTGCATTATGATGTGGTTATAGGACTGCTGTGTTATACAGGGAAAACCTGGTTATCTGAGGGTCTCATGGGAGTGTCCTAAACTGGGAGATAATCAGGAGCTTAGATAACCTGGAATTTCAGCCTCGCAGATGCGTTAAACTAAATCAAGGTTTCACTGCTGAAGCTGGGAACAAACGTGAGTCCAGTAAATACGCATTAAAATGTAACACAATATTCAACGTGATGAAACAGAGTGGAGCAGGCCCTCAGCTGCTGTGAGTTGTCACTGACGTGAAGCTATGACAACTAACACCATCTGGGATCTTCCTCTCTTCCCAGATTGGCCCTCCCGTGTGTTTTTCCTAGTTTGAGTCCTTCTGAAAATAGAAAAATTAGGAAAGTCAGGCCAACAGGCAATATAAGGTCCCATTAGACAGGGAAGCGGAGGTAAAAAAGATCCTGCTAACAACAGCCAGGCTGGGTACGTGGTTACAGTTTATCAGTTGAAACACTGGTTTTGTATGCATGGTTTCAAGCAGTGCAGTAGAGAACCCCTTTGAGAAGAACATGCTAGAAAATATATACCAGTGCAAGTTCCCTGAAGGTCATAGCTGATACGTGGTAATTCCTTGTGAATGACCGGTTCTGTTGATTCCGTCCGAACGGGTGCTGACGGGTGCCTTGCAGAGGCTGCAGGTGGCTGCACTCGCTGCCTCGGTGTTGGAGCACTGCGTGCAGTCGCTTCTCTGAGCAGCCTTCGCGAGCCCTTGTCACAAGAAACATAGTCAGTGGGAGGCACCGTGGGGGCCGGACTGGGAACATGAGTCTGTTCTGTCCTATTTCTCTGTTTTATCCAAGAGTCTGAGTGAAACCTTCGGATCTAGGCACATACCTCCAGACCCTGATAATGCACCACTAAAGATTGGTTTACCTTGAGCGTTTCTTGCACCTTGTATCGAAGGGTGAGCCTTCTCTTTATATGATACGGAGCTGTGTGAAGCGCTCTGCAGGATGTTGTGATGATTGCTTACCTAATGTATTCAGGTTACTAAATGAAGTCTAAAATTAATTGGAATGTTCACAGCATCTTCAGGGATAAGGGTTTAACAGTGTGCAGACCTTAAATTGTTTGCACAGTTGTGCCTTACAGAAGGGATGTGTAACGTTAGCAAATATCTTCATGTTCCCTTTTACAAACAGCTTCTGTCTTCCTGCAGCAGAAGCCTGACAATGGGGACCGCCAGCCTTCAGTCTTCTATGGATTGCACTTCACTGGGTGTATATAAAAGTGTGAGTGAGTGTGTGTGTTTAACTGTATGTGTGTGTATGTGTATCTATAGAAAGAGAGAATGTTTTTCTGTGCGTATACATATAGTACTATTTATATAGTACATTTTCATTTCAGATTTTAATTTAAAAAGAAAAAAAGTAATTCTTTATGCCAAGGAATTTTCTTGCTCAGCCCTCACCGCTAGGACCATTTCTACTCCGATAGGTTTCCCGTTCATTGGAGCTGAGTACACAAGAGGGATGAAAAGATGATTTCACAGGCCCACAAAGAGAGTGTATTTCATTTTTAGTGTATGCTAAGCATTGGACACTGGTATCCAGTTCTGGCTTTCTCCTTCATAACAAAGAGGGATAGAGGCATTTTGCTAACATTGAAGTTTAGTTTCTAGGGAACATTGGTAGTGTATGAGACGACGGAGCATCAAATTCATGGGCAGTATTTTTTGTTGAAGTGAATGAGGCTACCCTGGGTTACAGAGGATCTAGCTCTGTAAATCCTTCAGACTTACAATTTGCTACATCAAGTGATTTCTGTTGTTTCATCTCATAAGTCATAAGAAATACTACTGTGATTTTTTTTTTTGAAGCCTAAAATACACACTCATCTATCACTCCGAAACTATACCAGACAGGTGACTATGTGATTGAAATGTAAGATAATACTGTGTAATCAGAATAAATTTCTTATGGACCAGTCAGCCCCCCCCGTCATGTAGTCTAGCATAATAGAGCCTATAGTGGTATGACTACGATTTTGATATGATTCCAGCAGACATCAAAATTTATTATGTCAAAGTTGTTAAAGGAAAAAAATGTTGGGAAGGAAGCATAATTACTGCCTTTCTGCAGGCTGTATTAGCTTGTATATAATCATTAGCTGCAAATAAAAAACAGATTTTGATGGATTTTATCAAGAAAAGACTGGATTTCATTTGGGCTTTTACTGTCTTGTATACATGACAATCTTGACAACTGTGTACCAACTGTTACATTCTTGTAACAATCAGATCAGAGACTGATCAATTGAAGACACAATAAATTAAGGCTATGATAATGTTGCTTGTCAAGGTTTTGCTAACTAAGTAAGACCTGGCTTGCAATTTATCTGGTATATTGATAATAAGTGGGAATTACACTTAGAGATTTGTATAATTGACGTTCTTTGCATTTTTTTTTTTAATAGATTAACTTTTAAATTGTGTGTTATTTGCTGTAAATAACACTGATTAGTTTAGTTCAGGCGTAGCATGAGGGAACCAACAAACTGGAACAAGAACCCTGTCAGATGAGCAGCACGATCATCCTTTACAGTTTACGCTGGCAGTTAAATTAAAAGTTTTTCTGTTCCCAGTAGAGACCTCCTCTTCTCTGGGTTTCCAGTAGAGAATTGGTGTGTTCTTAGTGATGTATGTTTAAGCTTGCCATTATCAGCAGTTTACTGAAGCAGCTGTGCAACACACAGTGTTCTTCTGCATAAGCATTTTGCAAGGAAGGTTACAGAAGCATCCAGAGCCACTCATGAGGAAGCTAACCTTAGGCTAAAGTGGAAGAAGGGCAAAAGTGGTTTTTTTATTGATGATGCACTAACCCATTGGATTTAGAACTGTGCCTTCTGGTTGACTACTCGCTTTATTTGAAGCCCAAAAGACAAAACTCACTGACCAAACATAATGGTAATCTAGCAGTGAGAAAAATGAATAAAATACACGGAGTTTTTATACCTGAGCACTTCTGTTATCCTGGTTGGAGTTTTAGCTAAGGAGCTTTGCGCAATTTGAACAGGCGTCAGTGTTGGAAGAATGTATATGGAATTATAACAGCGGATGTGTTTTTTTTGGAAAGGAGTCAACTTCTGTTGCAGGTGTAAGTTTTGAAAAATATAAACAAGAACAGACTCCATGTAACTCTACCATCAATTAAGTTGGTTTAATAGCATTTCAACTTGTTAATAAAGCAAACATTTACTAATCTTATCTCTTGTAAGCAGGAAGGAAGTTAAAGCGCACAGTAATGCACATTGCTGTCAGGAAAAGTGGTTTATAATATCATATGATACAATTTGCAGTGAAGCAAAACCAGCAAATGGCTATGTGGGAGCACTCTTTATCCTCTTGATTTAACTTCTTTCCCTCCCTTCCTTGTTGGTAGCTTTGTTGTTGTTCATTTCCCTAGTTTCGTGCATCCTTAGCATTTCCTGCTGTAATCTGCTTGGATATCAACAGCCTGGCTGTGTAAAGATCATACGACTGGAGAACAGATGACATGAGGGATAAATAGTGTGAAATCTCCTTCCATCAGGTTTTTTCTTTGCCTTCTCCCTGGATTTTAGGTACTTTGAGAAGCAATCAGTGTGATCGTTTAATTGTACTCCAAGGAATGCTCTGGTATCATCAAGACGGACAAATGATGGTCTGAGGAGTGAGGGCACTTGCTGAAAAATATCATTTGTCTGTCATTTTTAAAAAGGTGAATATTACTGATTAATAATGAAACAAACATTTATTTTCTTGTCTCACATGGCTAGTTTTTCCATTTTTGCCCTCAAACCTTCTCGTACCATTCTCAGTACTACCCAACGAGAGGAAGACTCTTTGCTTTTAAGAGAAGCCAAAGTCGTGACTAAATGTAACTTCTTAAGACTATGCTTCCTAAATAAGCAAACTTCCTGGGGCTGTTACATGCTCAGCACCTTACAAGTCAGCCTGCTGATACTTAAATATACCTAACTTTGGGCTTCTGGTAAAAATAATATCCAAGAGTGTGCAGGGGGAGTTTGGAGTGCTGGAGTCGCGAGTGCTGGAGTCACAATTACTGCAGTGTCCCGCTGCTGTTGTGTTGAAGAGAATGAATTGCTGATTAATTCTGTAGTTTTGCATGCAATACTGATTTCTGAAAACACTCCCCACCTCCTTTGTCTGGAAACGATCCCATAGTCTGCTGACATTTGAAAGAATATACAGCTTATCTGTTGTGAAGTCCACTGAAAAATAATTTACTATTCACATGTTAAATATAGGGGCAGTTGGTCTTTTTATACTGCTGCAATAATTCTGTGAGGAAAATTTCAATGATGAAAATGAAAAAAAGTTAAAATAGTCATAATTTACTGCTTTAGTCTGCAGGGCAGCTGTTTTCTGCCTCTATCTGTATTCTAATAAGTCTTTTAAATGAAGAGATTTATGAGATTATTTTAATTTTGATGTCTTTTTAATGCTTCATGCATTTTAAATACAACCTTTTAATAGTTTTTGAGATTGAAGAATTTAATTTTATTTTATACTGCAGAAATAAACGTATTCTCAGGAGACTGCACCATTATTACAGCTTTTTTTTTTTTATTTTTTTAAATCCAACATATCTGGCATATACAACTATAGTACCAACTAGCATTGCAACACTTAGCATCAAATGCAAGGCATCATTAGAGTCTGAGAGACAATCTGGCTAATAAGGATACTTAAAAGAAAAACCAGCAAAACTCTGCTTGCTGTGGGCAATAACCTTCTGTTGATAGAGTTGCACAGAAAGCTTGTGCTGTAAAGGTAAGATTCAGAATATTCTGAATGCAGCAAAATAGGTGTGGTCCTGCTGCGTAAGGTACCTCCGCATCCCTACTGTCTGCTTCTGCAGTGAGTGTGTTGAGGGCAAGCCCGGGAGCGTGCTGCGTGGGTCTGTAATGGAACAGCCCCAGCCAGCTGCCTGGTGTGATCTCTCAGGTGTATGGCCATGCAGAAGTCTGATTCTTTCTTAACTCACACAAAACTCCTCTCTGCAAAATCTAGGTGCCTTGTGCTTTTGCTTTGGTTGCAAGTTGTTAATAGCAGGCATGTATTTTGTGTAAGAGCAGAAGAAAATGGACAAAAGGCTTTAATGAAGTAGCAGTGGAAGACTCTCACCGAATTTTAGCCATCTGAAAATGAAGTATATTTAGCTAGTCGTAGATCTTTTCAGCTCTTAGGTAGTGGGCCTTGCTTGGAAGGGTGTGGTGCATGTTCTAAATGTGTCTGGGAAATGTAAAGCAGATGAGGACTGGCAGCAAAAAGAGAGTGGCAGGTAGCACGGAGGCTGGCAGGGCACACAAACAGAACAGTTCTCGGTGGCAGCTCTGTGCTGCTGACTAGCTGGTCTACCTCTGCACTGTTAAAAGTGGTAGTAGGAGTGGCTCTCTGCAGCTGGAACTAATTCCAGTAGTTGTGAGTATTACAGTGGTTGGCATGTCTAATTATTACATATTAAAAACCAGCTTTGTAACAGTGTTTTGAGAAGATGTGGCCTATGCTTTTCAGGCTCTCTCAGCTCTGTTTGCTGCAGAGAGCATAGGACTTTGCTTAGCTCCATGCTGGTCCCATTCTTAGCTAACCTCTCTGCAGGTACTTGGGAAGTGTGTGAATGGAGCACTTGGAGCCACTGTTGGTGTAGTGGCTCACCTGACTGCCTTTAAGTCAGCCATAAGCACTACTCTCTTGTCCTCCTAAAATACTTTGATTGAGATTCATCAAGGTCCAAGCTGTTAGGCACATGAGGGATCAGGGAAGGACCCTAAGTATTTTGAGATAACGTTTTCCAAACTGTACTTTCTACTTTGCCTTTCAGCAAAGCTTGAAATGGTCTTAAAGAAGTGATTGGCAAGTTCCTAAACAGTGTGAGAATCTCATCAGTTCTTAAAATGGTGAGACCACACCTGGAGTACTGTGTCCAGTTCTGGCATCTCCGGTAGGAAAGAAACATAGACATAATGAAGAGAGTCTAGTGAAGGGCCACAGTGATGATGAAGGGACTGGAGCATCTCTCCTAGCAGGAGAGGCTGAGAAAGCTGGGACTGTTCATTGTGGAGGAGGGAAGGCTTTGTGGGGACCTCATCCATGTATATCAGTAGGGTGCAAAGGGATGAAACCAGGCTCATTTCAGTGGTGTCCAGTGACAGGACAAGAGGCAATGGGCACAAACTGAAACACGGGAGGTTCGCTCTGAAGATCAGGAAACACTTTTTCACTGTGAGGATGACCAAGCACTGACACAGGTTGCCAAGGGAGGTTGTGGAGTCTCCATCCTTGGAGATGTTCAGAAGCCATCTGGACATGGTCATGGGCAACTGGCTCTAAGTGACCCTGCTTGAGCAGGGGAGTTGGACTGGTTGGACCAGATGACCTCCAAAGCTCCCTCCCACCTCAACCATTCTGTGAATTTTTACTCTAACTTTGATTTGCATAAGACAAATGTTTCATAGAGGGAGTTAAAGAGAAAATATTAATTGGATGACTTATATGGACTTTAACAAATTAAAATATTTTGGGAGGAACCACAAACACCAGAATTGGAATGTAAAGCCAGAAAGATGGAGTAAGCAAAGCAAAGAAGGTGTTCAACGAGAGAACTGGATGAGAACTTGGGAGATCCACTGGGATTTAATAAATAAAGCAACTCCATGAAGTTCAAGAAATGCTCTGAACTGCAAATGTTAGAAACTCCAAGAGGAAGAGAGGAAAGACCATACAGTCTTCTGAAGGGCACCTACATCTGGCCACTGTTGGAAATAAGATTAGATCGACACTTGGCCTGAAGTAATAGACTGGTCTTCTGTGCCATTCTTATGAGTCGTCTCATCACTGTGAGATGGCTATTAGGTTGTTAAGTCAATACTGTGCAAGGTTAGAAGAGTAAAGATCAGCAATGGGAAACTCATATTTGGATGAGTAAAATCTGACAGATGTATTTACTCTGTGGTCATGTTACAGAAATGGCAATTTCTGCATGACTAGGTGCTAACAGCACCTGGATGTCCAGCTTCACATGCGTCTGCCCTGTGACAGCAGTTACCTGGATCAGTTAGTGACAACAAATAGACAAATAATTTTATATGTTTTTGTCCTGAAGTACAACTGCTAAGTCACTCAGTCAACTGAATGTCCCTGTTCGAATTCCTCTGTTGTAGAATTCCAGGCTTCTGAGAGTTCTATACGGTTACAATATAAGGCTCAGAAAAACTAATCTGGTAATTATCAGAGACAGAAAAAAACCAGGAAGTGAGTAAAAGCAGGCGAGAGCCAGTATCTATCTTTCCAGCTGGTTCTACTTATTTTGAGCATATCTGCCTCGTGTTAGTGAGGCTAACGCAACAATATTTGCTGTGCATGCATGTGAGATTTCAACTACCACACTTTAGGTTTGTAATTAAGAAATTAATTAAAATACTATACAGTTTACTGCACAGTCTATCAAGAGAAGGGCAGTTTACAAGATTTTCCACGTGTGTGCTATAAATTCAGTGCTACAGATATACAGAATCATATTCACACTGACATTAAAAGTTATCCTCCTCCTGCAGAGGAGTATCACGAAAAATTATTGTGAAGGACTGGTTATAAAGTAATTGTCTCAGCAGAAACCTAACCAGTAAGAATGAAAATTTTAACACTGAAAGACTAACATGGAATCTGAAGTGATGAGAGGAAGAAAGAGATGTAAAAAAACCCCACCAAACCAAACCAGAACCCCCCCCTAATTTCTGAATTTGTCTGCCGTTTTCTGAGGTTACTGTCAACCTTCTGTTGATGCCCGTTTAATAGCAATGTACCAGAATTCAAAAGTACAAACCTGAAGGTTTTAATTCAGTTCTGCACCGTTACCAGATCCAGAACTTAGATTTCAGGCTTTGGGCTACATGATGTAACTCCAGCAATTTCACTGTGCACAGAAATGAGACTAGCTTAGCAGAAGACGCTAAAAAAAGACACACTTTCTTAACAGATTCTAGGCTAAGACTGATTTCACTTTCAGTAAAATTGTGGATTTCCTACTTTTATATGCTACTAGGCAAATAAAGGAGAAATACTTGGGGTAACCCTGCTTATTAAAAGAGTGCCTGATAATGTTTAAGGTGAATTTTTGGCAAACAGCGTGCATGAAAATATTGGCATAAAACTCTTCACTTCCCATCTTTCCAGTGATGAAGGTAAGAAAAAAATTTAAAAAAGGATGGAAAAGGGGATTTGTATGATAAAACTAGTTCATAATGGTATTAGCAAAACATTTATCTTAGTTGCTCTATTAAAAATACCAGGTCTTACATGCCTTGAGAGGTATTGCCAGAAGTGATGCACCAAAGACCATAGAAGAAGCAAAATAAAGTAGTACTGGTAGGAAGATTTAAAAACACAAAGTGTGGCAGACAAAATCAAGCATTTTCATCCTGTATTTTCTTGTTATAAACAGGAATTGAATTAAATATTGCAGCATAGCAAATTATTGATCTCTCTTTCAAGGAAGTTTCATCAAAGTGTTGAAGCTTTTGCAGATTTCTCAAGAAATGCTAAGTAGTCGATTTGAATTGGGATAATCACTTCTTCAAATATGAGATGGCAGCTGCCTTCCCACTGTATCTCGGTAGCAATACAGTTAAGTTGGACAATGGCAGTCAGTATGGACTGTCCTGGAGAGTACATGGGAGGAAGCTGATAGATTGTTATAGGAGGGGCATTGGTGTTAAACTGAAATCCGCCATCTGTGTGCGCAATCAATTAATGAGCCAAGTTAAGACTACTTTTTTGTGAATTATAGCAATGCACCACAGGGCAGATTTTACCTTCTGAATGACACTGTGTTGCAACCAAAAGTCCTTGCTGACTTCCTGAGGTGCCCTCTAGACTATTTGGGAATTGTGCTACTGTTGATGCTGTTGCATAAAATATCCTAAAACAGGCAGATTGCAACACCCGAGTGGGGGATTCTCTACCTGAAAGCATATATGAACTAGTCTGTCTTTGTTGAAGTGACATTGATATATAACTTCCATAAGAGGGGAATTGAGAGTTCCTTCTATGAGGATGTTCTGGTGGATGCTAGGGCACAGCCAGATGCCAGAATTGGCTGTTTTATTTTATTGTTCTTTATTTCTACTTGAACATTGAGCTTTTACTGTTCCAGAACCTATATACTCGCTGTTACAGCTGCCTTCCATGCACCACCTTGATTTCTGTTAATACTAAGGGATACAAGAAAAGGAAAGAAACAATAAAATATAAGATAGGATGTATTAGCTTATACTGCACAGAGAGTTAGGAGGAAATAGTAGTTGTGTGGCATATCCCATTTTTGGGTCCAGAACTAAGGCTTCTTCTTTCATGGGAGCAGGCATAGAAGGAGAGGTGGCTCGTGGACGGAATCTTGTTTCTTTTCCTTAAATGCCAGGAGATGTAAACTGGATCAGTATCTTCACTGGCCTTTAGAACCTGAGGAGAAGTAAGGAGGAAGGAGGTTATGGCTCACACTGCTTCTGATGCATGGTTCCTACTGGGACAATGCCTTGATTGCTGAAGACTGCGTATGATTTATCATTATCTTCACATCTGAAATGAGTAAGGCAGCAAATAGTAGAGTACTGTGTGTTCTCTGCAAGTTGCAAAGCCGTAAGTGGCTTAGCACCTGCCTGCTTCAAGAAGATGCCTTTCATCTTCTCTCATGCTATCAGTTTGGATCAGTAGATCAGCTTGTTGCGAAGGGAGAAAAGATCAAAACGAAAAAGTGACCTCTTCAAGAGTCTCTTTATTTTGGAATATTTTTGCCTTCCGCAAGGCCTCTTACTAGCTCAGGTGGTTGCTCATTAAGTGGCAAAAGAGACAAAGTTGTGAGGGTCACTTCACCGTGTATCACCTGCCATGAATACAATTCAAAAACTGCCATTTGGGTTTGATGAACTTCTTTTCGGAGCTTCTAGAAGGCTAAAATACTCCCAGGCAAATTAAATTCCATCCTAGATGATGAAATATAAATGAACATGTTGAGCATCAGAAACTTGATAGCTATTTGTGAAACAGTTGAAGAGCCTTTGTTAACTCTCCACTACATTACAAGACTTATTTGTTTCACATGCATTTAATAATGCAGTAAAGATGCCTGAAACACTGAAGTAAAAGGCGGAATTACTAGTTTTCTGCAAGCAAGGTAAAGGCACTGTGTATGATTGCCCCAGAGGATACGCAAGATACAGAAAATGAAATTAAATAAATAAAAAATGGCAGATGACTGGTTTCTGGATATTGCTAGGTGAATTTATTAATTGCTAATAGACCACCAAGCCGTGAATTACCCGGTCATTGCCATTGTTTCAATTTTATGACTGTCCTCTTAAATACAGATTCGTTATGAAGGAATCAAATGTCACTGGGCAGTGAATTATACAGAAACAAATTTATGCTTGTGAATGCTGATTTCCCATAATAAGTTATGACTTTAAAAGGACACTGTCAAGATATTTTTCATAGTTTCAGCATGACTTTTCTTTGCTGTTGTCTATGATAACCCCTTGTGCTCTGGATGAGGAAAGGTGTCATATACATTTCTTCTTTTCTTTTGATCGTGTGTAAAAGCAGTTTGGTCACTGTAGGTTTTCGTACCATATATTTTAAAGTTATTTTATTTTAGTAAGCTATTTTGCTTTAAAATACATATTCTCGAATTACCTACGTATGTAACCCGATATACCTACCTTCTGGTCACCTTAAGGTTGTACTATCTTTGAGAAAGGCTTACCTTGGAAACCTCAGTGTATCTGTTGATCTTAAACACCATCCTGCTATAATCATGGAGCTGGCTAGATCACGTCTGGCCTGTCAAAATGAGTTTCACACTCTGATGGGCTTTGTAAAGTGGTTCTTGTGCTTGTGGGATCTTACTTCGTATTTCAGGTGTGATCAATAAAACGTAGTTAATAATGGTTTAAAACTTACATTTTTTGTTTTTCTTTATTAGTTTATGTGAAAATACCTTCAGCCTCTTTGGTTTCATGTGGAAGGTCACTCCTGCTTTACTATGTTGAGAGTAAAATAAGAGTCTAAAATAAATTTACTGGATTAGTCTTGGCAGCTTTTTGAAACGATAAATGGATAACTGCGTCTCCATGGGGCCAAGTGCAGTAAAACTGGGAACTAGGTACTCCTTCAAAATTGTATGTTAATATTTGTTTTTTAGTAGAACTGTGTGCAGAAAACAGTATCATAGATCTTGGCATGGTGCTGTGTACATTTCTAATATGGGTTTTCATTTGAGCATGATACTGTGTTGGTTACTTAATATAAAATGTCATAAAATGCAAGATTTTCCTTTTGGTTTTTTTCTTTCACGGTTTTTCATGCTGTGACCACGAGCTTAAAATGTAGAGCATCTCTAAATGTAAAAAAAGCAATTTCTACTTCGTTTTTTTTTGTATTTGCTTAGTTTGTTTGTGGGCACAATCACATTTCTAAAATACTGCTATTTACACTATTTAGATGTTTGTAGACATTTTATCACCATTCATAGTGCCTACTTTAGTCCTTGTCTAGCTGAACTATATGCAACCAACTCTTGTATTTTCCCTTTATATTTCATATCGTAATGCCAAAATAAGGGTAGAGTGTGTGCTTTTCTATACTGTCCCAGTCAGATTGGGAGAACTGTCTGCCCTGCCATCAGTCTGTTCTCTTCTTGAAGCAAACAGTGTATTCCAAATCCCGGCCTCCTTTGTGCCCGGCTGTACCGGGGGAGCCACAGCGAGCCCCACTGAACTGATGAGCTGTGAGTTGGTGCCAAGAAGCCCAGCGCATCTCTGGAAACAGACGGATATTAAAGGCCAAATTTGTAAAGGCGCCAAGCACTTACAAGTGCTTTTGGGCACCTCACAGGAGTTGAGAGGAAGAGCTTATGGATCCTAAGGTACCTAACTAGATAGTGCCAGTTTGTAAGGTGCTGTTTCCACATCTTTCACGGCCCAAATCAGAGCCAGGTATGTGACAGAGAGCGGCGGAGTGTCCCTCTCCCCAGTGTCTGTGTGAAACTGGAGTGTTGTGGGATTCACTCCTTTGGTAGAACTAATGTGCTGTTACAAATTTGTGTATTTGAATGAATGAACATGTACCCTCAATTGGTGGGTCCCAGTTGTGTGGGGAACATCAACAGCTTGGAGATTAATAGGACTGAACTTGGGGAAATACGACTAGTAATCCCATTTTTGTATGAGGGAGGCATAAAACACCAGGTGGGGTCCATTACATTAGGGGTTTTGCAAATGCATAACAAGGCTGTCTGCTTTACCTTATCTCACTGTTTTCTTTCCTTGGATCTTTTTGAGTGGACTGAATTACAGTATTACTTTGATTGCCATTGTGGTGCAGGCAAGCTGCTTTTCAGCAGCTGTTTATGGCATTTCTCCAAGCTAATTTTGGGATGGAGAAATTCCCTTTTCAGCAGTCAGTTCTTTTTCCATGATCAGCTGAAAAGCTGATGAGAAAAGGAGAGCCAGTAGGTATGGAGAGCAGGCAGTAGCATCATCTATAGGGAAGCGCACAGGTGACATAGTAACATGCAGCGCTCAGAGGAGATATGTGAATAAAGGTTTACAGGAATGACATTATAGAAACATACACCTTTCAAGATTAGTTAAGTGCTTATAACTTTTTTTTTTAATGTAGCACTTTGGCCTAAGCATACTTTTTTCTCTTAAGCAAATTGCATCTGAAATGCCATGCAAACAGAACGTTACAGTGCAATAACTCACTGTGGAAAGCTGCGGTGTAATTACTGGCAGGAATTCCTTCACAGGCTGCGTTGTCTGTATTGGAAATAATCTGCCAGTCTCTCCATTGCACACCACCTGAGCTTATACGGACGGTTGATCTATCCCTGTGCTATGGGAAACTGCTGTAGACAATCTACTGGATGCTTTGAAAACATGTTTAATCTTGAGGGTTTTTTTGGTTTAAAGAAGGTGGATGTGTTCTGAAGATTTTGCTATTCAAAGCTTTATCTTATAAAAAAAATAATGTTTAGCCAAGTCAGTTTTTTTTAATCACTACGTTAGTCATCCTGGTGATTACATAAGGAACCCTGTAGGAGCATTTCACATACCATCAGCCCTTGGCACTGGAATAACAACGAGGGTGAAGTATTAAAAACTGTGCACTCACAAAGACAAACACGGCTGGATTGTTACATAGAGAGATCATCTCAGTATTTGCTGTTGAATATATCTTTACATTAATTCAGCTCATTTCTGAGACACCACACTGGAAGAAAACATAATTTGAATTAATTATTTGCGCATATGGCATATGCCTGATGTCAGCTAATGCTGCATTAAGGATAGACATGCTGGGCACACATTAAATAATAAAGTAAATATTTGTATTGTTTATGATGAACTAGTTCCTTCTGCAGATCTTCTTTGTTTGTGCCTCAGTAAACATTCCCATTGGGCTTATTTACTGTGATTCATATAGTGCAATATGTTAAGTGTTATAAAAAGTGTGTGTTTAAATCTAAATTCTACTGCAAGGCCTCTCTGTTTTCAGAGCAATTGACGGTTTAGTAACGCTTTAAAATAACACTGAAATCATTGTGGCACCTTATTATTATATGGAATGTTTTGTTAGCATTAATCACAGAGGTTCATTTTGTGTCAGAAATGCTTCTATAGAAGTTCCATTGTAGTCTAACGGTAATGAAACAGACATTTATCTCAATGTGTTTTGAAATATTTATGTCAAGTGATTATTTCAGGAAGGACAATTAGATGCCCTGAAATTGAGCAGCAATTGAAGAAAGAAGGATTGTAAAATAAACCACCCGCCCAAACCAACAAAAAAACCCTAAAAAAAAAAAAAGAAATGCTGAGATCAAGGACCCTCCATAAGAAATTTAGGCACAAACCCTTACCTTAGTGAACATAAAAATGTATAAGAACAAATTCTCTAGTTTTAGAGGATGGGAGAAAGCACGAGTAGAAGAAATCCAGACAGTTAAATCTGGGGAGAAATCTTAAGTTGAGCTTTGTTTTCTACTGTTATTGAGTTCTTAGGAGGTCTGATACCAGAATGGATAGACTTGAACCATATAGGTTGGCATGTGTTTTTTACACTTTGTCTGCCCCAGTTGCAAAGAATTATTCCAAGGTGTGATTCAGGTGAGCCTTCCAGCGTTGGCAAGCCTGACACTATTGTCAGGTGCATCCTTGGGTAGATGTCCCGCATATGTTGCAGCTGATCTGCATATGCTTGTGAAGTCTGATGTGCTGGACTTAGAAGATGCTCAGATTGACTCACTGTCCCATCTGAGATAGGTCTGATTTGTTGTGCTGTAGATGTAGACTTGCTCTATACAGGGACAGTAGCCATTTGTTGAGGATTTCCCAAGCTACCAAACTTCCAGAAATCTGGTGAATGACCAAAACTGAAAGGACAGAAGTTATGACTAAAGGCAAGTGTCTTTTCCTCACGTTGGTGAGCCAGGTAGGCGTGTTGAGTGGAGTCAATTGGTAGGGACCTGATCTGACCTACCAAGTGTTCTTCCTCAGCTCAGTAAACGCATGCAGCAGAGGGTCAGCGTACCAGCCTCTGCTGTCTTTCTCGAGAATGGCTCACGGGAAAAGAAGTGGAGGAATCCAGGAGGGGCCTTTAGTTTTTAGGGGAAGAGAGTGGAATCTTTGGCTACAAGATAAATAGGTGGATGTATTCACACCTTCTGCCCTCCTGAAGATCATGATACTGTGTGTGTGAATGTTTATGTATGAACTCTGGTATAATCGTGCCTTCATCACTCCCTCTTATTTTTGCGTGCATATTTTCAAAATACCTTGGCATTTTCTGACGAACATATTCCACCTGGCAGAACATGTGTCTTCATGTGTCCAGATACTGAAACAAAATACGAAAAATGACTATTCCCAATTTCTGGGTGACCATTGAAACAGAACAGAAATAAATCCACCAGTATCATTTACATATTAAGAAAAGAACAGGCATTATGGAAAGGCTTTAAAATAGGAGCAGTGCTATGATAAGCCTGACTGCAGACTCTCTAAGTAATTTTTAGAAGCAGTGTAACCATCGAGAAAATGCATGATAGAACTGAGGTCCTAAAATGTATAGATCACAGAATCACAGGGGTTGGAAGGGACCTCTGGAGATCATCTAGTCCAACCCCCCTGCCAGAGCAGGTTCACCTAGAGCAGGTTGCACAGGATGGTGTCCAGGAGGGTCTGAAATGTCTCCAGAGTCGGAGACTGCACCACCTCTCTGGGCAGCCTGTTCCAGTGCTCTGCCACCCTCAAAGTCAAGAAGTTCCTCCTCATGTTTAGATGGAACTTCCTATGTTCAAGTTATCTCTTGTTCTAAATAATGAATGCAGGCTTCCCCTTTTCTGTTATTGAGTCCCTCTTTTTCCCAGGCTAATACTCTTGGTATATTAACATTATCAGTATCATTACGTGATGATCATCATCTCCCCCATTCCTGAAGAGCAGTATAGCCGTTAGACTTCTAGTTTATACAGATAACAAAAGGTCCCTGATAAATAGTTTGGTTTTCACTTTACAGGCAGAATGAGGAGAGGTGTAAGGAGAGGTTAATGATGTTTACTGCCAATTTGGATATGCTGCAGTGAGGAAGAATTCTACATTCGAGAGACAATTAAACTACAGTCACCAAAGTGGACTGCTAATTGTTCCACCTTCCCATGAGGTTTCGAGCCCATGTTCGAGATCCACAGCACACATTTAGCAAGGCAGATGTAGTTCTAAACCGCTTCTGCATTCTCTGAATTTTGGAAGAAGTGATCACTGTTGCAGTATGAAGCTGTCTCCAGAAGCCTGCGTATGATGGCTCTTCTGAACCCACTACTTCTCTAGGTGGAGGAACAGGACAAGGCATGTCCTTATACCTGGGCATGAGAATAGGGAGTTCTAGGTATGGGGGAGGATGATTATCTGTGGGTGCCAGAGGCTGATCCAGGTTGAGGGTAAGTGAAGAACTGTGACAAATATGCCATGGAGAAGTTATCTCTATTTCTGTACTTGAACTGTGAAGTTGATTATTTTCATTTTTTTTTTTTTTAATATTTAGCTATGCCTGGTATAAGCTTGACAATTGTATTGGCTTCCATAGTTTATCTTTTATCTTCAAAGTACAATGCATTTTTTTTTTCCCCCAGGTTTTTTTCAGAACCTTATTAAAAATCATCAAGGAAGTTTGGAAATGTGTGTCCTTACTTTTAAGAATGTATAAAATTTGGGTAGGGTCTCCAAGTAAAATGCTGATAGGCAATTTTGTACATGGAGACATTAAATGTAGGGCAGTATGTGTGACTGACCTGATGAGGCACTGATGTGGCTAGCCCCTGGTTTCTGTTTTGCTTCACGGTCAGCCAGGCATCACAGCTCCTCATGCCCATTTGCTTATCTTGCTCACTAATCTGCTACGGTGTGTGGCCTGCAGAATAGGAACCTCATCAGTTTGTAAAAGAACCAGGAGTTTGTTATTTAGGGGAAAATGGGGATTAAAATAAAAAAAGATTGATTTTATTTATTTTTTTTGTGTGTCATTTGGGACTGGCTTATAATAAGATCCTGCTGCATTAGACAGTCTTTGCTTCGATTCTTGGCAGCACTAGTTGGATTAGGAGTGTCTAGCATGCAACTGAAATCCGCAGATTGTGTGCCAGGTATTAAATAGTGGCATAAACCTAGTGAAAAGTGGGAAGGCTCTTTCTAATAAATGGCTTGTTACTTTCTTCAAAATACAGGAATACATTTTGTTGATTGAAGTCTGGATGTGTTTATGCATTTTCAGTTGAGATGAAATGATTTTGTAAAATAATTCTCCTAACGCATCAGAAATACAGGCAATCAATTTGTATTAAAATATCACAAATTAAGGCTCTTCTTAATGTTATAAATTACCCATCCTTGGAATATTTTCAACTAGTTCCTGAATTACAAAAGTTCCTTCTGGGTTATTCCTGATTAGTACATCTTGATTGGTTAGTCTTTGTTGGGGTGTACAGCTCCCAAAATGTATATACTAGGGGCTATGATACAGTATGTGCTGTTACTCATTTTCATCTAGATTGTCATGGATTAGTAAGATTTAGTAATTTTTCTCCCTGCTGTAATTCTGAGCTCTCTTCATGTGCACATGCAAAATGTTGCACCCTGGTTCATTTAATGGCTAGCAGCTAAGTGCAGTAGCAGAAATGGTGATGCACAGTAGAGGTGTTGATACGCCAGTTTTGTGACACAGCTGGTGACTGATTTGGCCTCTAGGATAAATTTGAGAGATTGCAGGTTGTCTTCAATTCATTCCTGCTCTGACGGTCTCATACTGGTGCTTTCTGCCAACCCACCTCTACTGGAGAGTGATTACACTGTGGCTGTTCTTCCTTTTCACCCCAGATCCAGGTGAAGGGCTGCGCTAAGTCTTCTTTTTTTCAGGGGCATCCCCTCAACATGCTAGAGGCATCTGAACCAAGGAAGTGGGCTGGGAAATGTAATAGCAGACTTTCCAGGGAGCATGGTTGTTTTTAAGACAACCAGAAGTGTCTGTATCAAAGCCAACCCTTATGGAAAAAAGTATTTATAGGTGTTTTAAGAACCGAGAACAAGACAGTGAATATAACACAGTGGAAAAGAATAGAAGTAGGAGGTTGTGGGCTTCTTTCCTGCAGAACAAATGTATGTTTGATGACCGCAGAGCTCTTTGCATGAAGCAATCACATGCAGGAGCACTTCAGGATGATTTCCGAATTTTGGAAGAAAAGGAGAAATGTAATCTTGTTGAAGTTTAGCAATTACGTACCATAGTTAATTAATCATATAATTAAGTAAAATGAGACCATATTTCTTGAAATGTGTCAGATAATTATGATACATTTTGGTAATTATGTGTAATAAAATTAATTAAACATATAATTCAAAGAATCAGGAAAATTATTGCTTGAAATTATTTATCCCATCCATGGGTCAGAAAGATCTATTTTATTTTTCTTGTGCTCAGTCATAACTTTATAATCTGGTCTTTTCTGTTTTTGAAGACATTGCAGGTTTCCAATATTAGCTTTTTGCCTTACTATTAGTTCTTGGTCAGAATTTTTCTTGGGATTCTTTAATCTTTATAATAGTATTGGTCACCCAGTATGAAAATCCTTGGATCTCTCTTGTTAGATCATTACTCAGAAAATAGATGTGACTTTTATATTGTGCTGATTCTTGCTTCATTGCTCTGAAGTCATGCAGAGTATTTGTAAAAGAAGAGAAAGGAAAAGGAAACAAGAGGGAAACAAATATTACCCAAGTGTAAGCCAGTGTGCTCAGAGCTCGGAGGTGTTTTAATATGTTTTATTGGCATTTGCCTGAAGCATCAGGCACACAAATACTCTCCCTTGGTATGGAGGGCTAAACTGACCTCCCTTTCAAGTTGCAACATTTTTTATAGTTAGTTCTCATTTTCATTACTGCTGGGAGGAAATTCTGCTGCCACTGCAGATGAGATACTTTAAGAAGGGGAAGCGGTGTAAGAAAACCTTATAAAATCATGCTTGTGATATTAATTTTCTCACCTCAGGCTTAATAATCATTTTATGGTCATTTTTGAGAAGTTTTTTAGCCATAATGTTTTATCTATCTTTATGGTCCCTTACGCTGTATTTAATCAGTGTAATTATAGAAGGATAATTAAATATAATGCTACTTAGTTCTTAAGATTTTAGCACTATTACTAAAAAACCCCCTTATAAATCTTGATGTCTACACAAAGCAAAATATTGGTGCAGTATATTTGATATGCCATTAAAAAGGAAATGGTGGTGCATTTTTGTTGGTACGGCAGCACACATCCTAATTCATTGGTCGTTGAAGAGACTTTTTAGCAGTGTGAAATCAACTGAAATGAGAGAGACTCATTCTTTTTAGGATGTCTTAGATTTTTAAGAAACAGCACAGTGCTCAGTTTAGAAAACTACTTAGGCATATGATTAAATCCATCTTTATTAAGTAGGATTCTTGAGTGCTTGTGTTTGTTACACGTTAACATGGCCAAATGGACTGGCTTGGCTGGTTTTGTTTTCATGTAGCTTGTCATATCTTTTGGAAGGGAAGCCTCTGATCTGGTGCCAGTTGAGGTCTCCAAGCAGTGGCAACTTACTGGACATACTTCCTTCTGCAATTACATTGTTTGATAAAAAGGTGTTGCATAAGGGTCTTGCAAAAAGCAATGTTCAGTCATGTAAAAAGCTGTGCACCATCTTCTGCAGTTGGAGAAGTCCTGTCTTACAGCTTGCTGTAAAACTGGTTTGATTGTTTATTTCATGTTAAGTGAAGTCTGAACATTTCTATGTTGGAGCACAGAAGGGGCCACAAAAATGATCAGAGGATTAGAGCACCTCTCCTGTGAAGACAGGCTGAGAGAGTTGGGGTTGTTCAGCCTGGAGAAGAGAAGGTTCTGGGGAGACATTATTGCAGCCTTTTAGTACTTAAAGGGGGCTTATAAGAAAGATGGGGACAGACTTTTTAATAGGGCCTGTTGTGATAGGACAAGGGGTAATAGTTTTAAACTAAAAGAGGGTATATTCAGACTAGATATAGGAAAGAAATTTTTTACACTGATGGTGGTGAAACAGTGGCCTGTGTTGCCCAGAGAGGTGGTAGATGCCTCATCCCTGGAAGCCTTCAAGGTCAGGCTGGACGGGGCTCTGAGCAACCTGATCTAGTTGAAGATGTCCCTGCTCATTGCAGGGGGGTTGGACTAGATGACCTTTAAAGGTCCCTTCCAACCCAAACTATTCTATGATTCTATGAAGTCGCGGCAGACCTTTCCCATTTTCAGGCAGACTTTTCCATAGCTGGTATGATCCGTGTTGATCTTGTTTAAATGGAGATGAAAGAATCCAATGTAGGAGGAGAGGCTGGGGTAAATGGTGTGAGGAGTCGTGTTTCAGTGCTGCTCAAATCTCCTTGCGAGGCTACTGTGAACAGGATGCAGGATGAATACATAAATTTTGCTCTGAATATTTTTCTTTGTCCATTAAAGTTCACATTCCTGACTTTCCATCGGGGGAAAAACTTCTTGATTGAAAAGTGAGGTACTGCTCTCCTGTAATAAGCATCACAGCTTCTTCCATCCGTTTTCAAATTGATGAAACTATTACGATATTTTGAAGTGTCTTGTAAGTATCAAGAGTATATTCAGTTTGATACCAGTACAAAACTTTTCACTATATGCACACTAATTAATGCACACTAATTGTCAAGCTTGTTAGTCTGCTAGAAGACAGCCAAGACTGAATGCGCTCATCCTTCCTACCTCAGAGCTGAGGCACGTTGGCAAGGCTGAGTGAAGATGATGCCTTGATTTTGTCATGCAGCACCACTTCTCTCTGCTCCTCCACAGTATCTGTCAATTAGACACCTCCACAATTACCATCTTCAGCAGTTCTCTGGGGAACTCTGGGACCAGCTTTTTAATGTAATGGTGCTAGCCCCAGTCATGCCAAAATTTATGCGTATGTTTTTGGATGGTGGGTGGTCCCATGTTTTGCACATGCAGGTGTCAAACATGCAGGTTTGGACCTTAGATTGGCACTGGTCTATCTGCTTTGGGATACAGCAGGATAATAATCTTCACTCGTGCTGTCTTGTTAGCCCTAAGCTGTATTTATGCTTCCAGTAGCCAATATAACAGTGATTCAGAATTGATCTGCCATGCAAACACAAAAATTATAAAAGTAAAATCATGTTGCATATTAATAGCCTGGCAGTGATACCAGATGATTTCATGCCTTTGAGAAAAATGAAGGAAATATGTCCTAGAGAAATCTGTAAACTAGGTGGTCTGTCACTGTGAATTTCAGGTATGAGTAACTGTCACTGGCAAAAGTATGGTGCCATGTTCAGGCTACCTCTAGAAGACTTCCAGAACCTACCTCCCAAGGAAGGGAGCACAGGAATTGGGGCATGCCTCCGCCAGTGGAGTTGAGGGGTCTGAGCTCATTCTGGGGTGGAGAGTTGCACACTGACTTGTAAATGAAATGTAAAACTTTCCTCCTGTGTTCTTACTCTTGTTACAGAATTCATTTTGCAAACTAAAACTATTTTCCATTTCATTTTCCAAAAGGAAATGTGTCTTCTGTGGGGGGAATCCGTCTTTTGCAGGGAACCTAAACATGGCCTGTGTATCATCTGAATGCTGCCTCTGCCCTGCTTCATGCGGCAGGCATAAATTCTTCTCGGGGTTTTCATAATACTGATACTAAGTGAAGCATCGTGGTAGCCTAAAATATGAGAGTATTAGTACACTGATTTGTAAAGTATTGCAAGAGAGTATGCAGAGTGGGGATGGTCAGGGTTTTGTGTAACTTAGCATATTAAATGCCGTTGGTTCTGCTTATCCTTGCCAGAAGAGAAGGAACAGTACAGTTTTGAAGTGCTACAGTACTGCATCCAGCTCTGGAGCCCTCAGCACAGAAAAGACATGGACCTGTTGGAGTGGGTCCAGAGGAGGGCCACAAAAATGATCAGAGGGCTGGAACACTTCTCCTGTGAGGAAAGGCTGAGAGAGTTGGGGTTGTTCAGCCTGGAGAAGAGAAGGCTCCGGGGAGACCTTATAGCAGCCTTCCAGTACTTAAAGGGGGCTTATAAGAAAGATAGGGACAGACTTTTTAGTAGGGCCTGTTGCGATAGGACAAGGAGTGATGGTTTTAAACTAAAAGAGGGTCAAATCTGACTAGATATAGGGAAGAAATTTTTTACGCTGATGGTGGTGAAATGGTGGCATGCGTTGCCCAGAGAGGTGGTAGATGCCCCATCCCTGGAACATTCAAGGTTGGGCTGGATGGGGCTCTGAGCAACCTGATCTAGTTGTAGATGTCCCTGCTTATTGCAGGGTGAGTTGGACCTTTAAAGTTCCTTCCAACCCAAACTATTCTGTCCCTCTATGCTCAGCCACGTCCTCAGTGATTTTAAAGGAGATGAGCAGCTGCTGGTCTTTCACTTCCAGGAAGACTCCTAGCACCCTTTCCTGTGCTCCTTTACGACTGCTGCTAATTCCCTCTTGGTGCAGCTTTATGGCTTAAGTTGGGCATAGGCGCGTCAGTGATCTTGGAAGAGGTGAACAAGGTCTGAAAAGCATACAGTAATACTTAAAGGTGGCTTTTAAGAAGCAAAGCAGCTGCCAGAAGTGTCGAAGTATCAATATGTAATACTGGTTGCGTGTATTACAGTGGTCATTTACCATTCATAGCATCAAGTACACATTCTTTTACTACCTTGGAGGATGGATTGAGATGCAGATGTTCTGCACAAAAACAAATTGCATTTGGTATCTCCATTTCTATGGGATTAAGTCAGAGTTATTGGGGGTGTATATTCAGAACTACTTAGATTTAGATTGAGGTTCCTTAGCTGACATCCCAAGCTGTTTTATTTTAAAAAAAAAAAACAAAACAAAAACAACAGGAACTATTGGTTTTCCAAATGTGTAAATGTCCCTGTGGTTACTGCTGTGGTACATGTGCAACTTAAATACTGCTGCTTCTCTTCACATTTCAATGAAATGCAATATAGCAACTTCTCATAGATTACCATTCTTGAAATAAGATGTCTGTGACTTCGTTTGTTACTGAGGAAGGCACTAGTGCTGAACGTTTTGTTGATGGACTCATGAAGAAGATATTGGATATCTCTTTACACTGTTAGAACGTTAATGAGTGGAAAACATGTTAGAAACTGTATTTCACATTTAGGGTATGAACAGAGACTGTTAGGTTGCCTCTCTTCCCCCCTTCAAGTAATTAGTTCGTTAGAATATAAAGGATTCTTTGGCTTAAATGAGTTTCTTTTACAGCACATAAACGAATTTCTTAAAAAAACAACAACCAAAAGAGGCTAGCTAATGAAAGAAGTGATGTTTAAAATACCAGGTAGTTCTTGCATAGTTGAGTTACTACCATGCTTAGCAAAGGTGTAATAAGGAAACTGCTTTGATTATAAATAAAAGGATTGGTAAGCAAGATTAATTTCTGCCAAGCAGAGAGCTTAGCCCAGCTTTGACTTTTGGAAGAACCCTGTAGCCTCTTCTCATTTTTACTAGTGTGGTTCACTTTAATAAGGTGCTTTGTTTTTCAGTGACTGGACAGAAGGAGCATTAAGAAAGCTATAGCAATTCATGAATATGGGTTTGCATTTTGGAAGCTTTAGGTAGTGAAGTCCATTAAAAAACAATTAAGATCCAATGAAATGCAGTAATTTTGTTCTCCAGGGGCACCATGAGAAGGGGACTACCGTTACGAGTTAGTGGTGGTGGTGTTCTAATGGCGCCAGAACCCTTGCAGCTACAATCAGATTTTTCCTCTTCACGTACTTAGCTGTCTGTTAGGTAGTTTCTTAGCTGAGTGGTTAAATACATTTCAGAATACATAGGTTTGTATTGTATCTCTTTTCTGAAAACCCCCCACCAGAGACCAGAGAATCATAACTCATGACACTGGATTCAAGAAAGGAAGGTGGCTGTCCTTGTAGACTAGGGAGACTTGTCTGGACAACTCTGTAATCTGTGTGGGTTAAAAACCTTGTATCTAGTGCAGTTCTTCCCCACCTCACAACCCCCCAGTGCTTAAGGCAAATCTCTTTTCAATGTGCATATGTTCTTAAGCTATTGCAATTCTCTTCTGCAGCTTCAGGCTCAAGACTTCATTCCTTCTGCTTATGATCAGCACTGGAGAAGACGCAATGGATATCCCTATGGGTTTCTTCCATCCACTCTGCAGTCTCATCCCTTTTAAATCCGCAATATTTATCTCCATTGGTCTTTGTGGGCAAAACGTTAGCTTCTCATTTTTTGTCCTAGATTTTTCCCCCTTCTTGCCCAGTCGTTCTGTAGTTTTGTTTTGTTTTTTTTTCTTACTCGTTTTTAGCAGCGGCTCAACTGCCTTTCCATTAGGAGCTAATCGCTGCTCAAAACATATTGGTACAGTGATCCAGACATTGCCTGTAAACATTAATTCCTTTGAGCGCTACTCAGTGGCATTTATTTTCCTTTTTCCCACCAAGCCATCTTTTCTTACATTCTCCTGCCTGCCTCTGCTCGTCCTGCAAGCCATTCTTAGGACTGGCCCATTGCCCCATAATGACTATTAAAGCATGGCCGCTGTTCTGTAGTTTCTCATCCCACCACTTTGCCTCCTTCGATAAATCTCCCACTCCCCTACTTGGCTGCTTGCCTGTCCAAAATTCGCTGCATTCAGCTGACGCACTGTCTTACATACAAAGGATGGCTCCTTGAATGATGTGGCCTTCATAACAGTCTTGGACGTTGAAAGGTTGTGATAGATGGACGTAGTAAAAAGATATTTTTTTTTTTTTCCAGAAAGCAGGAGCATGTTTTTACTGTGCTGTCTCTACTAGTCCATTTACCACTGAGAGAAGAAAGAAGTGGAGATTAGAAGCTGTTCTGGTAAATTAACCCTAGCTGGTCTCAAGTGATTAGTCACTGATACATTTTTGCATGAACACCTTGGGTTGACAAATTCTGACTCCTAGCACCAGGTGGCTAAGAGCTTTCCTACAGAAATACGTGAACATAAAATAATACCTACTGGTGAATTCTTTTGTTAGTTAATGGGAGCTGGCATCTTCTGCCGTCAACTGTAATTCAAGTAAATGATACCCTTTGTGACAGAAGAAACTAAGGTATATTGTACAACACATGGCCCCAACAAAAATTCATGTTTTTCAACATCCTAAAATACATAAGCAACGTCTTTACAGTCAAGTTTTTTAAGGCAGATTAATTATTCATGTCAATGCATATTTTTTTGAGATCTTTGTGTTTCCATTATACAGCTTTTCTTACCGACATCACTTAGGGCATCTTTTCATAGAAGTAGGTGAAAAGAAGTTCTGAATTTCTTATTTGGTGTTTGATTTGGGAGACTCCTACATACTCGGCAGTTTGGAAAGTCAGATGTCTCAGTAAGGAGTTGGAAGACTATTTTTAGATATCTATGTTTTGGAAATCTTGCTTGTAATTTTCTGGCATAATAAAATGTGGTCAATTTAATCTGTTCTGCATAATTTCCAATCATGATACTACCCCTTGTGCATAAATAATTAACTAGAATGTCTGAGGTCATTTATATCTTCTGCTCTGCAGAACAAATGACATAATGACCACTACTCAAGATTAGGGAAGAAGATGGTCTTCAAGTTTTAATATTGCTGTATGTTGTTAGCTGACCTAAACCAAGATACCGAAAATGGTTTGCTAACCTGCGGAGACTTTAGATGTTGAAAATAATGCCAGCCTGAGTTGTGCAGCAGTCTAAAACCTCCGCCCAGAAGGTGCTGTGTAAACCGAGCACTGGAATAGCCCGCTTTAATAAAACCCTTTGGTGGTTTAGGCCTCTCTTTCTTTTGTTCCTCCTTTTCTGCCCGCAGAACAGGACAACCAGTATTTATCTGCTTGACAGGGATGCTGTGGAGAGTAAGAAATGTCTGTGAAGTGCTTTGAAGTTACAATGCACAGTGGAGTAACACGTCTATGAATAATATTTTCTGCTCCATTTTTCATTATAGCCAATTAATGTATCAAAAAGAGTATAACTTTCAGAATCACAGTGGTTGATAGAAATGCAGAGAATATTTATCTTTTAGATGTAAGAAAGAAAAGTAACTGATGAATATGGCAAAAATCACTTGGAAGCGTGTGAGTGAGTGTTCATCTTCCCAAATTAATCAACGGCTTCCTTAAGATGGAAGATTTGACTATTTCAGGTTCGCTTGTCATAACTAAGATATCAGCCAGGCTTCAATATCTAGAAGTGGCTTTTAATTAATTTTCTCCTACACTTTAAACTGGAGGAAAATGTATTACTCTGTGGCATTAGCAGTATGTAAAACCATCCCTATATCTATCAGTCACAAGACGTAACCAAATGCAGCATGTGGGTGTTGAGATGGATCGTGTTTCTTCTTTTACTCCACCTACTTGGATAGTTAGAACTGAAACGATTCCAGGTCTGCAGACAGAGAATTGTACAACTCAAAGCAAGCCTTTACAACTCAGCAGTAGAAAAAAACCCTGAAAATGCTATTATCAGCTCTATGTCTTCTAATGCCAGTTTTTGAAAGGCAGGGTGGAAACAAAAAATCTTAATTGAGCCCCATTGACAGAGGCAATTGTGATTTAAATTTCTGGTTTTCTTAGCTGTAACTGGGAGAAAGGTTAATATGTTTTTATGTGAGTACCACTAAGTAAAACCCTCTAGATCATTGATTAACCCTGTAAGACAATTTTTGATAAAACTTTTCCTTTAATCAAGACATTGACTAGGTGATATAGAGAGGCTAAGCCATATATTAGGTTTTTATTGTCCCTCTACTTAGCCGTTAAAAATTCCAGAAGAGTTAAGGAAATGTTTAGCTTAGAAAATTTCCAAGTATCTAAATTTTTCAGTGCTGGAGTGATTTTTGGTTTTGATATCTTACAAGCTTTTTGGCAATTGCTTAAAGGGAAAATGTAGTATTTGAGGCCAAACAGACACTTTCATTCTCATCCTGAAGATTATTTTCTTATTTTTTAATTCTCAAAATTATTTCAGTGATATTTCTGGTTTAACCTTAAGAAAATATTGTTACTGAAGAAGATACTTTTGGTACTGATACTTCATTTGTTTAGAAGCTGAAAAATCTGTTATTCACCCACCTCAGTTGTTCAAATTTGTAATAATAAAAAATTTTTGGGAACTTTCTATTATTGAACAAGGAAATAAATAGATCTGAATTTTATCATTCAAGATTCATTTCACATCAGTTTTGTTATTGAGTCAGGTGACATGCATATAGTGGATGCAAGATTTTTTTTTTTGTCATGATCAGTATGCATAAGTGTGTGTATATATCTATCATCTTTGTGTGCTTGTGCATATAATTTATTTATTCAGAAGTGGTTCAATTTGTACGGTGTGGGATTGTTAAGAACTTCAAACTTGGTATGTTCTGGGTTCAGTAATTTTGACATAAATTATTCCTAGGTTGAAATTAGCTCTAGATTTCCATTGGGAAAGGAACAGTATGGCCCATTGAGAAAATTAGCCTGGGGTTATACATACCAGAGGAGTCAAACGGTTGAGGAATGACTGTGTTCACCATTGCACAGCAATGCCTTGTATTGGGGGCCAGATTCAAAAGGAGTAGTAGATTGACAAATGAAGTCAAATTCAAGTGGCTTTTTTAATGCTGTCAGCTTCGAAGTCTCACTCCTTAAAATCTTTGATGATACCAGTTTGATTATGTTCTTTCCCCTTTTTGTATCGTTTTTGGTCCTCTCACCTTGTCACTAGTGTTGTCATTTCACTGATTGTCAGCTACTGTCCTTCCCCCTCCCCCCCCCCAATATGTTTTCTTATATTTAGAAGGTTAACATCGTTGGTGTCAAATCTTGGTTCCCAAGCTAGATTTATCTGCAGGGTGAACTCTGTGGTCCTTGTGATATTTTTCAATATCTAATTTCATTAAAACCCCCCACTGATGACAAACATAAAATTTTTAGCTTTAATGCCAGTTGAGAAAACCTTTATTAAGTGAACTAATTGCACGGTAGTGGAATTTTACCTGCCAAGATACCTGGGACATTAATTCCAGAAAGAAGTGATAATTCTTTGTGTGCCAGTATTAATGACATTATTTATTGCCTATATTTCTAGGAAATAGAAGACAGAAAAGTATTTAAAATAAGAATTGGAAGTAAAAAGTCACAGGGAAGAAAGAATGAGCAATGAAACATAGAAAAGAAAATAAACAAAAATGAAGAAAAAAGGGAAGGGAGTAAGGAGATAGTTCAGCCTTCCGAAAAGGAGCATATTTTCTTAGGAAGTGGCGCAGCAGCAATGCAGGTGAGGACAGGACAGGTTGCGCAGCAGATCCCAATACTCTTGAGGCAAGCACAAGCAACAGAAGTGTTCAGGGAGAAAAATGGAGAAACTTTTTGAAACTAAGACAAGGGCCTACTTTTGATGTGCTCAGGGGATTTGGGACCCCATCTCAAGCCGCTCATGCATAGGTGTGTAAGCCACATGTTTTCCCTGGTTTATGAATTGCCCTGATATGGGAGGAAAGGCATAGAAGACAGTGGGTGAACAAAGACAACTTTGTGCCAGTAGCGAGTTGTTTTCTAGGAAACAAAGCACTTGCACACCTTCATTGTTGCTGGGTCACTACTTCTGCACGTCAGGGCAAATCTGCTCTGTCATAGATTTTAACCGCTGAGAATTTCTTTGAGATAGATGGAAACTTTAGTTTTGAATGTAGCTGAATTATAGGAATGAAGGAAAAATAGGGGTGAGATGTTTACTACTTGGAGATCTTTTATGGAACAGTGTTTCTTTTCTAATAATACTAGGTTTTAAAAAAAGAGAACCTATTTAAAAAGAAAAGAAATTGTGTTTCAGTGTCAAACTTGAAAACCATTAGACTAAAGTGCTGAAGAAATTAAAAATTAAAGATGACGTTTCATCTTTAAACTATGACTAATAGAAAGTAGTGCATCACAGTGGAACAAAATAAGGAAAATGTGTGAATAAAAAGTTTTAGTTTTGTGGATTTTGTGATTCTTCTATCCTGTGTCTTGTAATCTAAAGCATTATTTGACCATATATCAAAATTTCCAGTTTATAAACGAGCCTGTGTTGTGAACATATACAACGTATCAGCATTTGACAATGCAAAACTTAATGGTCCACAGCAAGAAAGGTTAGGGAAAGCAAGCAATAACACATGGCAGTGAATTTACTCATTTTTTCATTGTAAAGAGAATCATGGTTCTGAAATGTGGTGAAACAGGATGATGTTGAGATGCTCTGGTTAATGGGGGCCATATAAAACTGGAGTAGATGGAAGAGAACAGATGGAAACTCGAGGAGGGGAAATGGTCTGTCCAGAATATTCTGCCTGCTGCTGTCGTTTCCAATCCTTAGGATTTAGTGCTATGTAGAAATGTAATTTCCTTGGATTTCTAGGAACTCAGATGCAATAAATGGGCTCCTTCACCATGTTGTAATTATGACAGAAAAAACAACTACTTACAGGATTATAGGATGATTTGGTTTGGAAGAGTCTTCAGGAGGTCTCTTGTCCAACCTTATGCAATGTGGCCAGGTCAGACCAGATTGCTGAGGAATTCATCCAGTTGGATCTTCAAAGCCTTCAAGAACAGAGACTGAAGAGCCTCTCAGGGCAGCCTGTGTTCCCCTGCTAGACTGTCCTTATGGGGAAAGGTTTTTACTGTATATCCAGTCTGAACCTCTCTTACTTCACCTTAGGCCCATTGCCTCTTGTCCCATCATGCTCTGCTGTGAAGATTCTGACTTCATCTCCTCAGTGACCCCCCCCATAGGTTCTTGGGGATGGTTGTTAGGTGTCCCCAAAGCCATCTCTTCTCCAGGCTGAGCATGCCTAGTTCCCTTGGCCTCTCCTCACAGGGCAGGTGCTCCAGACCCCAACCAGTCTGGGGGCCCTCTGCCAAAATTGCCTCAGTTTATCGACATGTTTCTTGTATTGGGGATGGGGGAGTAAAACTGATCATGGTATTCTGGATGTGGTCTGGTAAGTGCTGAGCAGAGGCGGGGGCATCCCTTCTCTCCGTCTGCTGGCTATACTCCTGTTCACACAGCCGAGAAAGCTGTTGGCCTTCTTTGCTGCCAAGGCATACTGCTGGCTCACGTTCAGCTTGCTGTGCATCAAGACTGTTTCCACTGGGCTGCTTCCCAGCCAGGCCCCAGCCTGTATTGTGTGTTCCTTCCCAAGTGCAGGATGGGGCATTTGTCCTTGTTGAATTTCAGGAGATTCCTGCTGGTTCTGTCTGAAGACAGATGCAAGATTTGCCTTCCTCCAGTTTTTGGGGACCTCTCCTGCTCCTCAGGAGCTTTCAGAGGTGACAGAGTGGTCTAAAAAGGGCAGCAGCTAGTGCTGTGAGCAGCCTTGGATGCAGCCTGTCAGGTCCCGTGGACACGTATGGCCTGAGTTCTCTTGAAATCTCTGCCTCAGTTCTCACCTACTGCTGGTCATCTCCTCCTCCAACCCTGCCTCTCAGTGCTGAGGCTTGGCAACGTTGTTGGTGAAGACTGGGGCAAAGAAGGCATGGAGTACCTCTGTCTTACCTGTGTTCATGGTCACTAAATCACCTGCCTCTGTTGCTGTGTTCTCAGAAAACTAGGTAATTAGTTTTAGGCTTTCTAATTAAAAGCATGGGCACTGTCCCGTGAACAAAGGCCAAGGTCTTCCTTGTTTCTGTTGTTGGGTATTCTACACTACTTCAGAGGGTAGAGGCTGGCATAAATGACGATGGAGTAATCTGTCCACAAGGAAACTTTCTTTTTAAACTGCTTTAGGTAGGGACCCTCTTCTCATGTGAAGTAGGAGGATTTTTATCCTTGATGTCCTTTGGACTATTTTTTCATGTCCTTCTTGACAGAGGTAATGTATTCAAGGAGAGTATATGCCATTAATTTACAGTGATGGCAATATAAATGGCAGTATATTAATATTTTTCATATTCTGTATTCCCTTCTCAATACATTGTAACATCCTGTTCACTTTTTTTGACCCCTCGTGTATTGAGCAAACGTCTTCATTGAAGTGTCCGTCATGAATCTTGCATCTTTTTTCCTGAGAGGTTATAACTATTTCAGAACCCATCAGTATGTACAAGTGGCTTTAAATTTGTTCCTTCTACTGTACCCTACTCTGCACTTTTTTCACAGTGAATTTCATCTGCTGTCAGGTTGTCCAATTACTTAGTTTTTTAAAGGTCCTTCTGGAATTCCTCACAATCCTTTGTAGTCTTGACTACCCTAAATAGTTCTCTGTAGTCAGCAATTTTCATGTTCTTACTACTTAAAGCATGTCAGCTTTCAGTTATTAGTAAATATGAATAACTACACCATTCATAGTATTGATCCTTTGGACATGCTTTCTTCCTGCACTAGTTATTTTTTCCTCCTTGTTCCTATTTCCAATCATTCAGTTAGTCTTTTCGTCCACAGCAGGAATGTACCTGTAAATGTGTGGGTCGCATTCTGAATACTCACAGACCTGCTCTAGCAGGAGGGTTGGACGAGATGATCTCCAGAGGTCCCTTCCAACCCCTGTGATTCTGTGACTCACGTTAGCTATTGTGGCTGGTCTCCAAGGTGTCCTCTACAGTCAATGAAGTGAAGTGGCCTTTGAGACCAGAATGTAATCCTAGGTTCTCTGAATTCCCTTGGAGGCCTTCCCCGCCCCTCCAGAATATTTGGCCTTCATGACTGTGTGGCCCAGTTTTCTAAGTAAATTCATACTATGAAGCTTCTAGAAAGTCTCTGTAATGTTTCTTCACTCTCTCTTCACTCAGGCTGTTATGGATAGGTTCTCAGGGTGCTCCTGGTGGGACAAGGCTGCTCTTCTCCTGAGGAGTTGTGTTACACTCCAGTGTGTGTTTTCTGACTCTTGGCTGCTTTTGTAGGTAATAATCAATGCTCTTTCTGGTTGAACAGTAAAAATGATGTGTCTCTAATTATGTGGATTTGTGCACAACTTCTCACCTTTATCCTTGATGTTGGAAATATAACTGTACATTTATATTAGTAGCTCTGTTCTCTTGATCCTTGCTTCTTTTGCAACTTGGATCAGTGATTCACAGTCCACCTTTGGGGTTGAAAACTGCTAAGCTTAAGATACTGTTTTAGGAAACATTTGTGATGAAAACTTGACAGAGGAGATTTTCTGTACAAAAGGTTTACATTGGTTCAAGGTAATACCGAAAAAGTAATTGGAAGAGAGATCTGTTGAGAGTAACAAAATAGACAAACTATGTCAAGAACAGGAAATCCCATCAACTGGAAATACCCAAGATGGGGAGAAGACTTTTGGAGGGGGCAGATATCATATGTTTGTGCCCAGTTCTGGCTTCCCTAGGAGTTGAGCACTGAGGACATGGCTGAAGACAGGTAAGAGCTCACCCTGGTTCTGAACCAGCCCAGCTGTTCTTATATTCTTAGAAATGACAAAACTATAAATCCAAACTTTATACACTATACAAAGCATATGATATTAGAACATTCAAAGTAGGATCTTTTTCTTCTGCTTGACCTTCAAATACTGTCTTGTTTCTGCTGTGAGAGTCATATGATGACAGATGTGCTATAAGTGGCGTCAAATTTGCAAAAGGTTTTGAAGCCAAGGAAGGTTCTTGGTCCTGAAGAGAGCAGACGGTTGAATTTGTCAAATTTCACTCTCTTTAATTATCCTGTCTTTGACAACACCAGTATGATTGAGAATTGCCCATCCCAAGTATTAGTAATTGTGATGGATAGTGATTCCAAGAAAGATTTTAGCTTCCTGGCCATTTGCTTTGTTTAGCTCAACTCTTGATACCCAGGTGGCCTAATAGGGATGCAGTTCCTGCTGGAAGCTGTACTTACAGAACCTCTTACTTGCATGATGTATTTAGCTGTTTTGGGGATTTTCTTCACCCTTGTAACCTCCTTTTTTACACTTTATATGATGAAGTTTGGGTTTTGCCTATTGGCTGCTTCTTATTATTTAGCCATACTCTTTTGTTCTTGACTCTTTACTTCCTTTGTTTTTGTTTTGGGATATATAAGCCTGCTGTGACTCTAATAAGGTATTTTTTAGTAGATTTCTATGGATTTTAATTTCCTAACTCTCCTCTTTAGGCTCTATAACTAATTTCCTCATTTAGAAAAAAAAAAAAGGCCCTGTCCTGCTTTGAGTTTAATGCCGTAGCACTGCCTCTCAATATGACGACCCCGAGAGGGGATCCAATCTAATTACACTGTGACCAGTGCTGCTTAATGGCTAAATTCTACTTACTTCCTGAACCAATTCCTCTGTGTTACAAGAAACACATATTTTGTGACTTTTGTGTGTTCTGCAGTAAATTTCCATAGAAAGAAATAAGTTTATGGTATTGAGAGTGTTTTTCTTCACTCTCTAACCTAATGTGACAGCCAGCCAGTTGGCAGTCGGGTAGCTGAGGATGTCCGTTCTGTCTGTTGTAATTAGTACTGTTTGTGGGCACACATGGCTGCCAAACACATTTGCGATCCAGTTCTGGCTTCCCCCCCCAATCAAAGGGAAGTGCAGAGGCAAGATTTTCCCACATCAAGCCAATGGTGGCTTTGTTCTTCTAACTTACCTGGTGAGGACAAGATGCTAAGTTGGTGTCATGGCACTCTCTCTCTTTATATCAAGCCGGTTTTGTTTGCTTCTTGCGCTTTAGAAAAGAGAGGTCTGGTGCTTGAGACTCAGATGCTGAGTCTTCTGCTCTGCATCAGGGCAGGCTTCTGTCAAGCTGGGGGTTTTGTGCAGGTAAAACAGGATTGTTATTTCCAAAACCTGGTATAAAAATTTACAAAGCAGTCTCAAATATCTGGATGACATTCTTAGTCATATGGTTTAGTTTTACGTAGCTCTGTAAGGAACAGGGAGTTGGGCTTGTTGATCCATAGGGTCCCTTCCAAATTGATTTATTCTATGAAATACAGATCCCAATTTCAGATTTCTTAATTTCCTGTCACTAACCTGGTGGTCTCCTGAATGAGAAGGTACTCTTGAATCCACAAAACAAAATTCTGTATTTCTTTAGAGTGTTTCACCCAACCTCTGTATGTTTTAACGCACTTNCTTTGGGGGTGACAGAGCACTGGAAGAGGCTGCCCAGAGAGGTTGTGGAGTTTCCTTCTCTGGAGATATTCAAAACCCGCCTGGCTGCAGTCCTGTGCAACCTGCTCTAGATGAACCTGCTTTGGCAGGGGAGTTGAACTAGATGATCTCTGAAGGTTTGTTCTAACCCCTACCATTCTGTGATTCTGTCATTTTGTCTGTATCTGAGAAGACAGTGGGGCTCTTTCTTTCTGAAAAGCTTCTTTACTACTTGCCTCGATCTCTGAAAGTGTATTCATCCTTATAAAACACATCAGTTCTTACAGTGGCTGTTACATTGTGATGAACTCTGGATTGCTGCAGTAGTTGCTGATGCTTACTTGGGTTTCTGATCTTCTGATACAATGCTTACAAACACTTAAAGGGAGGGTGCCGGGAGGATGGCACCAGTCTTTTTGCAGTGGTGCCCAGTGATAGGACAAGAGGTAATGAGCACAAACTGGAACGTAGGAAGTTCCATCTAAACATGAGGAGGAACTTCTTTCCGTTGAGGGTGGCAGAGCACTAGAACAGGCTGCCCAGAGAGGTGGTGGAGTCTCCGACTCTGGAGACATTCCAAACCCTCCTGGACGCCACCCTGTGCAACCTGCTCTAGGGGAAACTGCTCTGGCAGGGGGGGTTGAACTAAATGATCTCCAGAGGTCCCTTCCAACCCCAGTGATTCTGTAATAAGATTTGGAAAGCCGATGGTCCATCGGTCAGTTGGGTAGTGTGAGCCTTCAGTGGAAAAAAAGGACAGTGTATCAGCAGATAAATTTCATAATTCCACTCCTTTCCTTTCCCCTTTTTCCTAAACCTCAGCGCTATACAATGATATTTATTAGGTCAGATGATGTACTTTGCTCCAAAACATTCACATGGAAAAAAATGAACAATTGTGATTAAAATTGATTTTTTTCCCTTTGGGAAGTTAGAATCAAAAATGGTTACCTGCTCATTTATGAAACAGATTTATTCTGTTGACATGGAGGCTTGTTTGAAATGTAATTGAATTTCTGTTACCTAATGGAAAGTGACAGTTAACAGTATTTATTTTCCATTTGTGTCTCAGTAGATAACATAACACAATTTTGATTTGTAGTTAGCTTTGGAATCTGAGATTGTTCTATCTCTGTAATTGAAAAGATGGGAGCACGATGGCCTAATACAATCCGGTTTTGTTTTGTTTTTGTTTTTGTTTTTTTTACACCAGTAAAGGCAACATTAATACAGTAAACAGCATCTATTCTGGCTTAATAGTTACACTGAGATGTTATTTTTGCATCCTGCCTTTCTCATTAGAAACTGCCACATCATGATCTGGATTGATAATTCCTCCGTTTAGACACTCTTTGCGGCAGCTAATTTCTGTGAGCAATGCCTCCCTTTCTTTGCCCACCTCGAAATAACTTTTTTTACCTTGCAGCTAGAACACCTTTCTTAGTTACAAAATTACAATTACATTTCTCATAGTTTTTTTTCACAATGTATTTTCACATGTATTGTGCTTACTTTATATGGCAAGCCATTACTTCATTATTAATGTTAAAAACAACTGGTAGCAACCCAGTTCTTACATTGTTACATACCTTATGCTATAATTCCCCTGCCACTTTTTAGAATTCTGTCTAATCGCAAATAATTATCTCTAGGCAGCCTTCCCTTTAATTTCCCGCAAAGGAAGTTACCTCTCTTTGAAGCCAAACTCTACCCATTCCTACTTGTACCATTAAGTCTGGTGGCACTGAAGGAGAAAGACTTTTTGGAGAGGCAGTTGTCTGTTCTTTCCTTTGTCACGGTGACACCTGTGCTGCATTATCTAAAGCCTGGTCACCAGTTGTAACTAGCTGCATCTATGACGAAATATTTAGCACTCATATCAACACGCTAAGGTGAGTGTTAATGCAGCACGACCAAACATTGTGGAGGAGCTTGTTTTCTCTTAATTTCATAAAAAGAATAATCAAGCAGATTAAGTGTTTAATCTTAGATGGTACAAGATGGTGCTTTGTCAGAGCAAGAAGGTGGCAGTCACAGTACAGCCTCCATTCACCCAACCTGCTTTCCAGATGGGCCAGAAACAGGACACTAATAACCACCCATACTGGTGTACGAGCTTCCTCTGCCAGTTCTGCTACACTATTTTAAACTAGTAGTTTTTAAACCAGTAGTTGTGCACGGTCCTGTTACAGCGTTTGGGAAAGGGTATTATTCAGAACATATTTTTGGTATACTCAAGTGTTTTGTGCGCATGAAGTCAAGCTTTTTATAGTGTATCAGATATAACAACTATTAATTATTCTACCACCAGATTTTTTTTCTTCATGCTGATGAATAAATTAAGAAGTCAGGTTTTTATAAGCTACCTTGACTCTTAAGTTGATTCAGGAATAGAAAATAGAAACTAGAAACATGGTACTGTAGTTTCTAAAGTGGAAGCTGAGTAGAGTTCTTATACATCAATAGCATGCTATCATGAAGGATTGTTTCACTTTAAGGGATTGTGTGCGCATGAAAACCACAGAAAATGGATACAGATTTTTGAAAATCCAGAAATAGTTCCTGAAATGTAGACCAGCAGTATCTTTTATAGCTTCTGCCTCTAGGTTTTTAGGTTTTAATTCACAGAAAAATCCGTGTATTTTCAAACTGCACTTCATTAAAACCTCAGTGATTTCTGATACGAGCTTTGCAGAAGTTGAATTTGTCTATTCAATAAGTAGATGAAATCATAAATAATAACAATGCATAAGATACACTAAACTGACAAAAACACAAACTAATCTGAGCATGAGACTTGCTGCATTGAATATGAATAAAAAGTATTACAATAAAAAGCATGAAATGTGTTATATTTTCAAAGCAGCCTTGAGCTGCTCTGCAGTATTCACAAACCACAGACTTCGTCCTTGTCCCTTGGTTGGCCTAAAATATTCATAATTTCAGACTTCCCCTAATTTAAGACTTACTAACGAACAATTATTTCATGAACCATTTTTAATCGTACTACTGAATGTGTAAATATGCAGTTTCAAGTGATGGATATCCAAGCCTGTAATGACTAAATATTTCAATACATTTTAATCAGACCTGAAATGGAGATTTCAATGGGTATTTCCATTCATACTTTTTTACATATGCAAAAATACACGTATGCATACAGAGGTACATGTGTATGTGTGTTTGTATATATAAAAATGTGTGTCTGTGTGCATGCGTAAATCAGAAAGCCTGTTAATGACATTCGTTATCAAATACAGATGATAACCAACTCATGAGCACATATACTTCCAGTGGTATATAGTGGCTGCCATATAGGTCAGAGAGCTTTTTCACAAATGCAAAAGCTTAATGTTCAGTGCTGTTTTGTACTGAAAACATTAAGGTTAATGCAAAATGTAATTTGTAAACTTCCAAGGTTTGGAGGACTCCCACTCTTTTTTTTCTCTCCAGATCCGTAGATACTCAGCAGCCTCTGGCAGGCAGGGTTTCCATATTTGTTCTTTTTAAACCTTAAATTATGGCTGTGTACTCTCCTACATGCCCTATTCTGATTATTCAGTCTGGGAGAGAATTTCTAGTAATTGCATTAATAGCTGGAACATAAAACAACATAATTAACACAGCATTTTGTGCAGTAAGCAATCTTTTGCTGGAAGGGTGGCGTTTGAGTAGGCTTTATGTGGAAAACTTCAGGTACAAAATACACAGCAATACTCTATGTGAGAAGGAAATACAGGGTATAGGTATGCTGTTTCATCAGTTGTTTTTTAGTTGGTATGTTTCTGCTGGAAGTGCGCTGATCTCTAACTGTAAAACAGCAGGTTTAGTAATAAATGTGTGCTTCAAAATAGTCAGGTGTATAGCAGAAATGAAAAGATGTTTTAGAAGTAACTAGATCTGTGGAAGGACTTCCAATAGAAATTAAAAAGCTGGAATTACGTAGTTTTGAGCAGAGATTAATGGTAGAAGCTGTAGGAAATAATGGTACAAGAGAAGCCTGGTGAGTTTCCATACTCGCCTTTCTTCCTCGTGTAAGAATGGTGAGAGGAGGGAAGCATCCTACTTGAAAATTTATTTATCTAGGTATTTATCCATCACTGTACCGTTTGACTTGCCAATGTGTCAATGATTTTATTTTTATATTACAGTTGTCAAGGAGGGAAGTGTAATTATTCCCATTTTAAGATAGAAATTTCAACAATGACTTGTGCTTACTGCTGGTATGGTTTTGTTCCAAAACATAACCATTTCAAGTAAAATTTATTAAATATAAAATTGCTGAAGTTATCACATATAATGTGTGTACTTTGTACCATAAGCAATGAAGGTGTAGGCCTCCGTTTCCCCGATTATGGTAAGTTATGCTTAAGTGGAGAGGAGGGTATATGGTGCACACAGATGTCTTTGAGGAGTTCTTGCAGTAGGGTGGGTAGCCCTGAAAATCTGTTATGGCTCAAGATCTTCCTGGAGGGTGCTGAGTTCCTTTTCTTGCATGTGTCTGTGGTTCTCTGCTGGGTGTTCTCTCAAGTGCTGGGTTTTCAGGGAGTTAATCGTGGGGAAGGTTGCTCAATCAGTGACAGGAGTTGAATTGCATTAATGAAATATCGAATTATATCTGGATTACTTATTAAATTGAGAACATTATCTATACTGTATCCACTATAGATGGGAAATAACCTACATATGGATGAACTTAATCTTCTCATTGGTTGATGAACATGTTGTCCCCAGAGAGTGTTACAAATCTACAGGATTTTGTACTTCGGCCTGTGAGTAGGCTGTAAAATTGAAGGTGGAAAGACTCCTTTTGACTAAGCAATTGGTGGGGCTTGTGCGTATTATTCCTTCTAGCAGGTACATGAGATCTATTGCGCTTTGGCCACGTACACCTGATGTAGAGAGAGGCAAAAGTGTGGCCCACCAGTTAAAATATTAGTTTCTTTCACTTAGCTTCTGTTTAATGTAAACAGCTTTGTCAGTGATAGCTTTTTTAAGAGTCAGATGAACTGGGCTGGGGATGAGCTCATTGGGAGAAGATGCCAAGAAGTCCCCAGCCCAGGGATCCATTCCAGTCTGGCTGGGGAAAGTACAGCTCTCCTGGTCCTAAGGTGCTTTCTTGTTTATCTGCCTCCTACACCATTTTCCCCTCCTGAGCCACCTCACACATCACTTATGGCAAACTGAAACAGAGGGGAATAAACTCAGAGGTTAGAATGGATTTTCTCCCTCCTTCCCACTCTCGTCCTGTCTACAAGGGAGGACTGCCATCCTCTTAGCTTCCCTCACAGAATCATGGAATAGAATCGTAGAATCATCCAGGTTGGAAGGGACCTTTAAGATCTTAGAGTCCAAACATCAACCTAACGCTGCTAAACCATGTCCCTAGGCACCACTTCTACCTGTCTTTTAAATACCTCCAGGGATGGTGATTCCTCCACTTCCCTGGGCAGCCTGTTCCAATGTTTGATAACCCTTTCAGTGAAGAAATTTTTCCTAACATTCAATCTAAACTTCCCCTGGCGTAACTTGAGGCCATGTCCTCTTGTCCTAGCACTTCTTACTTGGGAGAAGAGACCGACACCCACCTCTCTACAACCTCCTTTCAGGTAGTTGTAGAGAATGATAAGGTCTCCCCTCAGCCTCCTTTTCTCCAGACTAAACATCCCTGGTTCCCTCAGCCGCTCCTTATAGGACTTGTTCTCTAGACCTCTCACCAGCTTTGTTGCCCTTCTCTGGACATGCTCCAGAATCTCAATGTCTTCCTTGTAGTGAGGGGCCCAAAACTGAACACAGTATTCGAGGTGGGGCCTCAGCAGTGCTGAGTACAGGGGGATGATCAACTTCCCTAGTCCTGCTGACCACACTGCTCCTGATACAGGCCAGGATGCTGTTGGCCTTCTTGGCCACCTGTACACACTGCTGGCTGATACTCAACCAACTGTCAGCCCAACACCCCCAGGTCCTGTTCTGCCAGGCAGCTTTCCGGGCACTCTTCCCCAAGCTTGTAGCGCTGCATGAGGTTGTTGTGACCCAAGTGCAGGACCTGGCACTTGGCCTTGTTGGACCTCATAGCATTGGTCTCGGCCCATTGATCCAGCCTGTCCAGATCCCTCTGTAGAGCCATCCTACCCTCAAGCAGGTCAACACTGCTGCCTAACTTGGTGTCGTCTATGAACTTATTGAGAGTGCACTCAATCCCCTCATCCAGGTCATTGATAAAGATATTAAAGAGAACTGGTCCCCCTTCTTCCCTGCAGAAGGTTAATACTCCTTTTAAGAGCAATGCAACTGTTGTTACATCTTTGTATTTAGTCCAGTGTTTGAGAGCTTGAGCCTTTTAGTGAAATGCGCACAAAGCCCATGTATATAAACATGCAGCCATCCAAAAGTTGTCCTTTTGTGTGTCCTAAAAGTGCCTCAGCTTGCACGCTCAAAAAAATTGGTGATAGGGATTCATGTCTGAGATCTTGCCTATTAAAACCTCTGCCCTTCTATTTGTAACCTACTTAAGGATATGCATGAAATGAAGGAGAATTTTCGGAAAGGTTTACTAAAGGCATTGTATAAGTGCTTATACACCTAAGTGCATTTTATTGCAGAGATTTTAGTGAATACTGTGTACACATAGGGCTTTGAAACACAGTGGTAAGCCATCTTCTGATAGGGCCTGAAATTTCTACGTACATTTGTTCTCTGAAATTTTTATAAGTTCAACAGCATAAAAGCAGTGGTGGATTCCAAGTCCAGCTTTGATGTGCTGTGCTGAGCTGCATAGAGGTTTGTAGAGGGAGACTTCACTTAACTGTGCTCAGGTTGGAGAGTAGAACTGGTGCACTCCAAGTGTTGGATGCAGATCAGCGAGAGTTTCAGAGGAGAAATGAGGAACTAAGGAGTAGAAGACTCCTCCAAAAAATCCGCAGAAGCCCAAAAAACCTGTTTTGGACATCACTGTGAATACTCTACCTAAGTATTTTTGAAAACCTGAGAATCTATCTAAAGGAATGGAAATAAATGGGGGGGAAATGTTAGGAGTAATAATGTAATGGCAGAGAATTCTAACAAGCTGCATTCAAATGCTTTCCTTAGTGTCTCTCATTTCAGTGAACTTTCTGATGATTTTAAAAGCACATCGTGTGTTTGATCCCAGACAGCCCTATTTCACATGTCTGCAACAGTCTTGAAATGCTTTCTTTACCAATTCCTGTATCAACTGTATGTGCTAAAATGTCCTTTTCTACTGAAATCCAAAATGATGTGTTTGGAGGGTGTTTCCTTAATAGTTATAGACTGCTAAAAATTGCATCTGGGATTGATAGAGATTTCAGGGGTTTTTTGTATTAAAAATTTACTTATGATAAGCTTAATACTAGCTGTATGAAGCACAACATTGAGTCTATTGGTCCAGCACTGAGTTTGGCAGAGCAGGGACAGTGGCTGAATCTAATAATTTTTTATATTTAAAAGTGATATATTTATTTTTTCAAGTTGCATGCCTGCGTGGGTTGTGATTGCAGGAGACGCTGATAAGTGAAGTATAGGGAAGTTAGTTTAGTTATATAAAATTTTTGATTGTAACAGCATGTAATACTGTTTACCAAGCTTCACCTATAGCTACAGTGACACATCTTGGTAGAACAAAAGCTGCACGTATTGCCAGCAATCACTTTTCTTTCAGTTGAGAAAGCAAAGATTTGGTTGAAGGCATGTATTTTTGTTTGAGACCACTGGTGCCTCAAACCATGAAAATGGCAAAACATTTCTGATAGCTTTTTTTACTATATAATTGAATATAGTTGGGTTTTTTTCCCAATACAGGAATAAAAGCAAAAAAAAGAATATGGGAAAAAATAAAAAGCATACCAGAATAATGTGATTTAAACTTTGACAGTGTACCGTCATTTTCGGCTGATAATGCTAATGAAAATTTTGGAGACACTATTCTACCTACTGAGTAATAGAAAATGAGAATGAATATGTGCTTCCGGCTAATTGCTGTGCACGTAATTCTGTGATTCCGTATAGCAGGAGATGGTACATTGCATGTCATTCACCAGCTGCTTTTAAAAGTGTGTAAGAACAATTTTCAATTGCTTTTCTGTATGTGACAACAGAGTTTCAAAATTACGGGAGATATGTCAGTTTGCCAACTTCTAGGCGAAGGGTCGCTTATATAAAAAAGTTGAGGACAAGTTCTTAGTTGAGGACAGGTTCTTATAACTGCAGTGGTTATTTGAAAACACATCACAGCAAAACAGAGTAGTGAAAAGAGATTTCATTCGTTAGTGTATGTGAGGGAGCTCTCAAATACCTGTCTTATATTTTGATTCTGGCAAACAGAACTACCTTAACTTGATTCGGTAACTTTCACTGGAAATATGTGGATTTTTCCTAAACATAATTAATCATGAAATTTGACAGAAGTCTGCCTTTGTTTGAATGAAGAAAAGCTTTGTACTGACAGATTCAGTGATTGTGTTTGTACTTAAAGACTTGATATTAAGGAACGATTAAATATTCAGTCTTCAGGTTAAATATTCAGTCTTAGATCCTATGTCTCTTGAATTTTTACAATTTATGGAGATTATTGTGTCAGCAAAACAGCAGTGAATAATATCCTGTGCGTAGGTAGACTTGAACAGATGGCAAAAGAATGGTAAATGCTCTTTCCAGGAAGAGCTACTTTCAGATTAAAGTGTTTCTACCTAGGAAGGGATCTACGAATCGACCAAAATAAGAGATGCATTAAAATTTATAATAGTTGCCATTTAAAAGAATAAATCGAAGGTTATTAGAATTGAATTGTTCATTCGAAACTAGTAGAGTGGACTGTAATCTCAAGGTGGCCGTGTCCATCGCTGTGGCTGGAGTTGAAGCCTGGTAAGGCAGGACGGGTGGTGGTGGCCACCAGGAAGCCCTGCGTCTGCCTTGACATCTGTGTGCCGCAGGTGCAGGTGTCGCCTGTCCGAGATTCCTGACTGACACAACAATTCTAGTTGCAGTTGTTTGAGATTAATGTGAAACAGGTACTTAGTCATGTTGTTACTGGATGGATGTCAAATAATCTGTAACAATGCTAAACCTGTAGTATTTTCTCACTGGGTAAAATTAAATTTGTATAACTCTTAGAAATTAGTTTGTTGAGCGAGGGTTCAGTAGGCTAGGAGTTTCAGATGTCTCTATTCATTTTCTCTGGCTTCTACGTGCTGACAAACGGGACGTGGCCCTTCCAGCTTCATATTAACTATGGTACTGGAACGTTATTTGTGATAACTGCTCTTTTTATCTAGGGAGGCAGGCAAAAAAAAAAAAAAAAAAAAACCTGTTGATAGGCAGCCGA
>VYXH01004463.1:103936-125329 GCA_013397275.1 Burhinus bistriatus | reverse complement strand
GGCGCTGCGTGGTGCGGACGGGGGGGGGGTGGGGGGTAAGCTGAAGTGTATCCCAGATTTGGTTTCACAGAAGAACTTTTGGGATTACCTTTCAATGTTGACTTGCTCTACGTATGTATGAGTGTGTGTTCCTGTACCTGTAGCAGTGTACAATATTACAGTATACGACTATGAGGAACAGTGTCCCAGACTACAATATAATGCTGTTCATTTATTTTGTGAAGTATTTCGGCATTTAAAATAGCTGATATGTTTATTTAGAATTTTTAATTGAAAGCCAATTTGATCTTGTTAAGGTGGAAGCAGAAGTCTCTTCTGTAGCAAATCAGTGGTGCAAAAATAAGAAGTTTTTACAGAACAGAGCAGTTCAGTAACACTCAGGTGTCCACTTAATACAAAAGGCTGATCACGTAGTGGTCAGATGGTATCAGGCCATTTAAGCATTCAAAGCTGACTTGCATTTTGGGATAGCAAAATACTGTTAGTGCTCTGACAATGGATTTCTTCACCCTGAGAACATCAACCATTGGGGAATATGAATATACTAGGATGTTTGTTTTAAACGGTATAGATATCCAAATTCAAAAGAGGAAAAAAAAAAAAATGGACTGGGATCCTTAAACAAAATGTTTCTCATTCTGAAAAGAGCCTACCTTTGTTTTCCTTTAGGGAAAAAACTTGCTTTCTTATTTTAAGCAAACTGGATTTGCTCTTTTGTATGTCTGTTCCAAAACTCTTGACCTGACCTGTGCTGTCCTGAGATTCAGGAAAGCCTACAGTATTCATGAATGAAAACCTTGGAAAACGTTCAAACAATGAGAGCACATAGATTAAGCTTACTGTGAAGAGTTTAAAGGATGCATTTTACGTGTGTAAATGTATTGATTGCTCATATATTAGGTGTCATTAAGGCTTCACAAGTCAGTACCATTCACTGAGCAGAACTTGTAATTTTGGTTTTACTTTGAACTTACATTGAGAAATAAAGGGTGAATGATGTAGTGATTGGTTTATTTCCTAGCCAGGTGGACTTGATCTTGTGAGGTACTTAGCACCTACTCATCCCATTGATGTCGTAGGTGACACACATGCTTCACGAAATTGTTAGCAATTGAGAGGATATGCTTTATTCTTGCAGGTACTTATACTGAAGTCAATGGGATCTTGTGGGTGCTCAGTACTTTTTGAAATCAGGTCATATCTTTAGATTTCTAAATAAGGGTTTTTCAAAAGGACCTTGGCTCCATGACTCTGTCAGGTCAGAGCCCAAATCTGTTACTTCTTTCTCAGCAGCTTTGAGGAATTTTTTTTCTTTCCTTTTCTTTTCTTTTTTCTTTTTTACCTTTTTTCCGTCATTTGCTTCCCTCAGTTTCTGGTGATATCAGCCAATGGCAGCTGAACTATCCCAGGATGAAAGATGTAAAGATCTGTCCACCCCTTGTACGACAGTGCCTCTCCCTTCTGTTATTTCCTTGCTCTTTCATTTCACTTTTCATATTTGCCTGTGTACAGCAATCTTACTTGTCACTGCATGTTCATAAAAAAACTGAGTGTGCTGCTTAAATTGCCCTCTGTCAGGATTTAATTCGCAAATACTAAAATAATCATTCTTGAGACTGTTTTTAGGTAGGACGTCATATAAATGGAAGTGCTGTTAATATAGTGGATGGGTATGGATTGAGTAAAATCTTCTCCTTACCATACATTGTTCCTACCTCTTTTGAAAGATTGGGTCATTTTCGCTTTGGCTAACTGCTTTGAACTCCAGCTGAATAACGTAAATGAACATCTTTTCCTTGCCATCAGGATGTAAAATTCCAAAAGTGAGGGTCAAACCTGTGCCCCAGTATCATCCGAATTGTGAAATACTAATTATCTGTGTGTGCGTGTGCAGGTCAGATACCTGTGCACGCACATCTGGTATTTGCATGCATAAGTTAGGCTTGCCCAGTTGCACATGCTTGACTTGGAAAATCTGCCCTGTAGTTATTAGAAGATGTCATATATTTTTCTGGCATGTTATGTAATGCAGGGGAACGAACTCTTCCCCTCCAAGACACAAGCACAGACACACACATGCTCCAGGGGTTTGTGTCCACCAAGGAGGAGAGCTTTATTTTCTTTGTAAAAGGGTTTGCCATTTGGGGAGGGAAGAGGGTTGAGAGCAGGTGTGAGAAATCAGGTAAGTTTTGGCTCCCTTTAGTACAGACACAAGAAACCGATGGCTTAGGTTGGTGCTTGCTGAACATATGGAGCGAACACGCTAGTTACCAAACTAGAACCTCAGCTGCACTAGCCCGTGCTTTCTGCTTGCCATTTAGCTGTGAATGCTTATTGTGTATTTAGAATATCACATCTTTTCTTTGTGTTCTTAAATGCCCTTTTCCCTTTGGTTGTCTTTCTTCCTCTATCTTACACTCTCTTCTTTGCTGCAGTCTCCTTCATTGCTTCTCATCTAAATGGATGCTTAATTTTTGACTGTAGGGATTCTGTGGCCAAGTTGCTCACAAAAAGCAGCGTGCCTCAAGTTTGCATTCGTGTCTGCTTCTAAGGCAAAAGGAGGAAAAAAACCCTGAGAAAGAAAAAGCGTAATAAGTATACCTGCTAATATTTGGAGCTTAGATGCAGGTGTACCAGAGTACAGTAGATAGGATCATAAATCTTTCTCTTAAAAATGATATGAACTTTTTAACTTATCAGCCAGTTGGGGAGGAGAGAAGTAAAAGGAGTGGAAAAATTCATAAAACCAGTAAAAAAGAAGTAAGTGATTTGAGCTGTGCACTCAAACTCATTGACTGAATTCTTTTGTAAGTCCCCATGTAAAAATCTAAAGATGTGATAGGATTTTGAGGCAATCTGTTAGCTTCAGTGGGAGTTTCTTGGCCCTCAGTACCACTTACTGTAAATCAGTCTGATTGATTGGAGTCTGAACCATACGTATAAACGCTTGAGGCACCCATTGATGAAAAACCTTGACTTGGTTGTTACTGGCTATTTCTCTGTTGAACTAGTGCTGCAAGTGGTATGTTGGTGCAAGGGATCGGGCAAGATGTTCTCCTGAGGTCCCTGCCTTTCTGCAGTCTTTAAATATTTGAAAGAGATGAGAGAGAGTAGGAGAGAGTGGCCTCAGGCCATAGTGTAGCACTTCATGGCATGCATTTGGTCCTTGGGCCATATTCGCCTGTTTGTTTTTACTTAAAAGAAAAACCCTAGCAAATCTGGCTATTAATGAATGTCTTAAAAGCAAATGAGAAAAAGCTGGCAAGGATATGGTAAAGCAGCGAAGGTTTTGAGCACTACTTTCCTCCAGCAGCTCTCAATTCCGGAGCGTTTCCCACGGGGAAGGGCTGATGAGGGTGCAGGAGCTGAGCTCGTCGAGGGACGGCTTTGTGGGTGCAGAACTGCATGCGTTCCACTCCTACAGCACTGTTTGCTCCTTGGAGGGCTGGCTCGCATGTACAGCTTTATCTTTCCGACTGTTCGAGTGGCCTTATGTACTGTGCACATATGCTGAAGACCTGATTTATAATTAAGAGCAGCTGGCCCTGCTGCTGTCCAAAATAATTTCCCCTAGTGAAGGATCAGTGGAGAAAAATGCAGACAGGTTTTAGCCTTTTGTTGAAAGAAAGAAGAGGAGCCTTCATGCTGCGCATGGCCGGGGGAAGTTTATTGCTTGCCTGAAGAACCAAGAGCTGGGGATCTTCCATTTTATGAGTCCCTCCTGTGCTGTACCTGTGGTGAAAAAAAGAAGTTAAAGTTGCCTAAAGGCAGCTTATGGGGATTCCCCATATAGCTTGTTTAATGTGTGCTGGGAACTGCTTCTGCCATAGTAGTTTTCAGAAATGGAAAGAGCAGAAAGATGGTAAAGAAATTCAAATATACCAAAATAAAAAAAAAAAAAAAAAANAAATAAACAAAAAAAAAAAAAAAAAAAAAAAAACCCCCCGCCCCGGTCTCCACCTTTACCCCCATTTCCCGAGATGTGCTTGGCACTTCTCTAGTATGTCTAGTAACTTAACAACATGAGGGTTATTTTTATAGTGCTTATGGGAAAAGATTTTACATCGAGTCTGATATGGCTAACTGGACTCAAATGGAGTCCATGCATAATGTTGGTTTTTAATAAGTGTCAGGGAAGTTAATCTCTTTACTATTTTTTTTTTTGTCCTCAAATACGTATTTTTAAAGTAAGTAAAGCAGATAAAATAGCAAGATGTCTAGAAGCATTTTTGGATAGTCCACTTGGAACAGCCCGTGTTTCAACGTTACATCCTTAAGGGATGGTGGAAGTGCAAAGCCCTACCTTGTCAGTGCTCTGCTGCTTTCCTGGTTGTATTTAGACAAACATTTCTTCTCTGCCTTGCTGTCTCTGAAGCAATACAGGAGACAGGGGAAGAGGGTGAGTCTGGCAAAGTCCAGCTCTTACAGGGGAACAGTCGTTCTCCAGAGTAATTAGAGGAGAAGAGCAGTGCTGGTGGCTGTTGCACTTCTTTGCACCCTTGCTCATGCCTCCGTTGCGTGACTGCCGTGATCCTGGAGACCACACTTTTTGGCCTCATGTTTCTTTTCTTAGCTAACACAAAACCTGCCATGGGGTGTGTGAGCACAGGAGTGCAGAGGGGAGCTCCCACTGCTATGGGGATGGTTACCTCGTGGCTTCAGGGAGGCAGCAGCATGGGGCTTGTGGCCTTTAGGGGCTGGGGCAGGATGTGAAGGAACATCATAGGAGGGCAAGTGCTTCACAAGCCTTTGACCTCCTGAAGAGAGATGACGATAAGCTAGTTCTTAAGAGAAACCTTAGGGATATATTCATAGGGAGTAGGAGGCAGTGTCTCTCTAATCAGTGATTCTGTGGAGCCTGTGTTTCTGTATAAGGAACTGCAGGTTTTTGGAGAAAATGGAGGAGGAATGTCTAATTGTCACTCTGTGACTTGCCTTGGATGGCAGCCTTTCCTCTTCTTTTGAAAGTTTTTACTGTGAGTAAGTAGTATTGCAAGTGAGGTGCGATTGTTAAACTCAACCAGACATATCCTGTGTCCTCAAACACCATGACACCATCAAGGGTAGCATAGTTGACCAGCTTCTGCCTTTGTGGCCTGGACTTCCAAACAGGGGAATTTTACCCACTCTGTAACTGGGTGCACCTAAGCACACACTGAAACAAATCAGCTGAACGAGGTAATTGCATTTTCGTAGCAGCCTCAGTACAACTTTTCACCCAGAGGGAATTGGGTGTCTAAGTGAAGGAATTTGACTACTTGATGGGGTTAAACCAATATATATATATATATGTTTTTACACATACTTTTTTTTTTTATTGTTGGTGTGTGTGTGCCATTGATGCTATTTATGTGACCTCTGGCAGTCACCAGAGCATGATGGTCAGTGGCTGTCTCTGGTCTTCTGAATGCCAGGTGGAGGCTGAAAGCTTGGACTGCAGCACAACTCAAGTCAAGCAGTAAGGTTATGCATTTACTGTAACATGATTTATGCAGGCCTCCACGGTGGGTATTAAGTTGGCTAAAAACGGATGCTGTCCTCTTTCTGGGCTTTCAGCTCTGCCATATAAATATGCTATTCAGGTCTAGTAAGTTTTTATAAAATGCTGTTTCTGCCAGAATAGCTAACAGGGCTTATCCAGCAGTGACACTTCAATAGCAAAATGTTTTGTGAATTATTTTAGCCTATTTGTTTTTCTCTCCTGCTGTGATCCTAAACATTTTTACAAAACTATGTTTGAGAGATGTATTCACTTAGAAGGGCTTAGAAAAGGCAAAGTAAGAGGTAACTTTGATATTCACTGATGTAGTCTATTTTCATTAACTTTAAAGTTATGATGCATGTGTGACTGTGTTTGTATTGAAAGCACACGTTCACAAATACTGCTATAAAGCTCAATTCCTCAATCCAGTTAAAAAAAGGAGTTGTTAGAGGTGGCTGATGAGGAGCCAGCAGTTTGTCCACCACTTGTATGCTGCTGTACTGTGGGAGCAAATAGCATGAATAGAAGGAGCATTTTCAGCTTGCAGATCTGATGTAAAATACTAGATTTGTCAATAATTGAATTCTGAAACAAACAGTCCAATTAACCAAGGCACTGTAGCTTTTGTTCATGTGATGGGCAGGCAGCAGTTCTTGCTTGTACCTGTCCCTGCTGATTATTATTAGGCATCCTTAAAGTTCCTCTTTACTTTTCCCATTTTCATAACAACTGCATTATGATGTGACATATCTTTTCCAGATATTTTGCTTGAATAAATAAGTAGGATATTAAATTCAACTAGGGTATTAGATTATAAATTAGTTCTGTAACAGGCGTCATAATGTTATTTAGATTTTCAGTTTACACAGACCTTGTAGCAACTCCCAAGAGCTATGCTACAGAATTAGGGGAAGATGTGAGTTGATGTAAGAAAATTGGTTTTGGTAATATGCTGATGTCAGTAGAGTTTTGCTGTGTGGAAAGATATTTAAATTAACGTTTTTACTTACTCCATTGTACAAACTAAAGATTGGTAATGATTTCAAATTACTGATGTGTTGGCGTTTGGACTATGCAAACATGACCATAAATGTCTTTTCCCTAGTAGGGTGATATTTATATCATGAGTTTGTGTACGAGTTTTATTTTTTAACAAACAGAATAACGTATTCCAATCTTCCCAGTAACATAAGCATTTCATTTCACGTCAGGAGAATGAAAAAATTTAAGAGCTTTTTAGATGAAAAAAACCCAGGCTGGCTAACAGGTACAGAGCGCTCTGTGTCAAGGAAGAAAGCACAGACTTACAGTGCCAGTCTTGAATAATTGTATCATGATTAGCAAACACAGTGACACCATATTGGTGAGAGAGATGTGAAAACATGCACATTTATAAGTACATTTATTAGCCAGATGGATGGTAATGGTAACCCGAAGAGAGAGCTTCTAAGTAAAAAGATTTATAGCTGCTTACATAGGTACTCTGTAAATATGGGGATCCATACCCACTGTGATGTTTTATATATTCAGTGTAAGAGTAAAGGTGAAAAATAGCTGCGAAAGGAAGTAGATGTCCTCCTGAGCCATTTTCTGAGATGATGGACAGCAATATTGGTAGGGGTCTTAATTAAAATCAAACCAAACCAAACTCACCCCAGTTGCTTTTAATAATGAGGAGTACTGGAGTAAGGGAACAGATTATCTCCTTCTCCAGAGAAAATTGGCAGATGGAGAAAATGTATGTGCAGGTATCAGCAAGATTACCTTGAAACCCCCTCTGCTGCCTGTCACTGAAGTGCTATTTCAGAGTCTTCCATCAGGGCTGCGGGGAGGCAATCCAGCACCCAGGGCTGAAGGTGGATTTTATGCCCATTCTCTTTTGCCTCCTCCCAACCCCTGCTGCAACAGCCCTCAGTGGAAGTCTGTGCCGAGTGGGACGTTATTCAGGAAACTTCTCCCCTTTGCCTGTTTGAACAGCAGATAATAGTAGCCATGTTTTTGTTTCCTGCAAAATGTTATGGTCTCCTCCAGGAAGAGGAGATGGTAATGGAGCTACGTATCTTTTTTGGTCCCCAGCTGTAGTTGTGCATATACTGCCTGTAGCCTTGGGAGCTATCAGCCCCAGCTTACTGCATTCCCAAACTGGGCGTGTGGTGCCAAACAACAAAATTGGTCCAAGCTGGGAGTAATTCAGGTGTGAAAGGACTTAGGGAGTTTTGAAGTAGGAATGAGAGCATGCTCAGGCTTCACATTTTACTGTGCAGGTCCTTCGCATTTCATCTGCCTGCTGCACAGAAATATGGATGTCTTATGTTGTGGGCTCTTGCAGGGACCCCAGGCTGTGAGTGCCTTTTCCTGCAGCTCTTACCTTGCCTTTTGGGGTTGATCTTCCTTCACCAGGAAGCAATTCCCCTCTTGTTGGTTGACCATCATGATTTTATAGATGAATGCAAAAGCTTAGCTCCTGCTCACGTATGGTACATATGGTCTTTCTTTGCTTTGGTACCCGCTAAAATTCACTCTGTACACATACACAGATAATAAGGTTAATGGGTCTTGCCAGCTATATGACCTTTAATGACTAGGCCACTTATTTAAGTGTCTTAAATCTGAATTTAGGAGCCAAGAATAAGTTGGCTTTTTAAAAGAAAAAAAAAAGTCAGAGGCTGCACGTAAGTTGGTAATGTAGGCATGCTCCTATCTAGTGTTTCTGTGCAAGTTCAGGAGTCTGGGCATGCTTTTATATGTCTGGAGTCCATACTCCTTGTTGCGTCATGGACATGTGATGTACATCCACTATTTAGAATGTGATTTGTCATCTAAATGTAGCTGGTGTTAGAGTTTGAATGTCACGTTACTGTGAAACATTTTGCTGCTTTTAAAACAACTTGAACAAAGAGAGCACTTCATACTGCACTTTGATGTGTGTCTTTATTGAGAAAGCTCCTCTCCATTGCCAAGGCATTGAAGCACTTGCATTAAGTGATACAGGAGATGCCATAGCAATTTCATGAGAATTACCCTTTGCAATGAATGTTAAACACCTAAGTAAAATCCCTTGAAAGTGGCCAGAAGATAAATTAGAGCAAAGCTGTACCTAGGTACAATTAAATTATGTACCTTCTTCTAAAGATTGGTTTTAATTGATTTGGTGCATACTCTTTAGTTAGTTAATAATGAGTGTTGTACCTGTGGCTATGTGATCACTCATGTGAGTTAGATTTACAGCACTAAGAAACTCCCCTTATCAAAGAAAACAATTTCATAAAGGGGCTGTCCCCTCTCCCTGCTCTGTTGCTGATAATGTGCCTAGACTGTTTTCTGATTAGTGCTCCAGTCTTACACTAATATTGAAGATGTTCTTTAGCAGGTAAATGTAGGGTTATCACATCATTTTAGCAACCTAATTTGTTCCTTGCTCACACACTACAGCAGCTTTCATGTCTCAAACCCCTCGTCTCCATTAGGGCTTCTACGGCACTGCAAAAATTAAGCTAGGAGGGAGATGAGCATTGGAGGAGAAGAGGACAAAGATACAGGATACAAAAATGTGGAGGAAGGCATTGCAAGCAGCTGGAAATCTTGCCAGGACAGAAGTTCCTCCTGTTTTACTTCTGAGGAAGCTTGAATCTAAATGGTCCTTCTAACTCCCAATGTAGCTGATAGGAATTACAGATCTTCAGTACCCATCAGTATTGGACATAAACGTCATGATTTGAAAGTTGTGCAGGTGTTAATTTTTAACTTTGGCCCAACTTCTGCATGTTCCCTTTCATTTCTCACTCATTAACATTTTCCCAAACCTGCATCTGAACTGAATTTTAAGGTAAGAATTTTGAAAGCTCTTTACCTGAAGTTAGGCACCTGTACTTGGAAATGTTATGATGATCAACAGACAGAAAGAGGCCTTTCCTTAGCAAGGGACACATACCACAGATCAACAGAAAAAGAGGTACGGAACCTGGGAAGAGAGGAAGGGTCTGAGGTGGACACCCATCATTGCTCGCAGAAGTCCTGCCACAGGAAAAGGCCCACAAGAAGCCAGCTGCAGCCTGAGGCAGACATTGCAGAGCCCCTTCCAAGTAGTTTTCTCTACAAAAGTCCTAAGAGGTCACAGTGGCAAGAAGGTGTCTCTGATGTTGCTGTGGTTACAAATCATGATGACTAATTCTCGTTACAAGCTTCTGAGCTATAAGGGTAATGGTCCATCCTGCAGATTGGGCAAGGAGAGGATTCCTCTTTGTTTGGGGAAACCCTCTTAAAGGTTTTCTCTTCATAGCCCTGCTTGGGTAGCTGTGTACATGAGCATTGCCTCAAATCTCCATTTGGGCTCAATGAGGACGTTTCTTGTATTCATTCCCTCTTGGATTTAAAAAAAAGCCTTTGAGTTAACACATTTAAAAAATTTTCGGATAATGATCTCAACCTCTAAAAGGAGAATCTAAATGAAAAAAAAATAAAAATCCACCTAACAATTAGGTAGCTAATGTTTGCATAACTTTAATTATCACACATTGCAATTATTTCTAATTCATTTCAGTATACAAATCACTATTTTATATATGGCATGTTGTTAATGTTTACTACTATAATTACTAATTTGCAATATAAGGCAGCAATTTTATAGTTATTCAGTTATGTATAATTATTATGTCAAATAGGAGATGGCAATTAACACTGAAATGTATTAGAAATGATTGTACTAAAATCAGTCTAAGAATATCTGACGCGTACTTGTCATGTAGTGGAAGATGGACTGCATTTTCCTACTCTTTCCCTCCTAACCATGCTTTTAGACAATGTATTTATTTGAGATCCCAAAGGATTTAATCTTGCAGAAATTCCTATTTCATCATCGCATTGACCGAAGAGTTAGAGCTAGAACTAATGAGCAAAATCCAGGGAGTTTTCTGTAGCTAAATCTTGTGTGAGACTTTGGGGTTTAGGTGCCTTGTTCTACATAAGCATTTCAGAAAGTCCCTGCTTCAGTGGCTGCTTAAAAAGGAGATGTTTAAGTCCTGCTGCTGCCCATAGCGCCAGGTCTTTTAAAAGAGATGTTCAGAGAGAGTTTCGAGCTGTCATGCTGGCAATGCCTTAGCAGGAAGGTGCCAAAGGAGCCCTGAGCCTGCAGCTGGCATCCCCAGGTGCTGTGCGGGGCTGAGCAGCTGGGGAGGTCCCCCTGAGTGGTGGCAGAAAGAGTCAGGGTGAAGAAGAGGGTACCAAAGCTGCTCATGGTGGACCTACAACACGACTCATACATTCCTCTGAGACCATCCAAGGCACAAAGTACCATGCATTGCATCGTCAAAACAATTGTGGTGGTACTGTTGTGTGAAAATTTCAATGGAAGGTGGGAAAGCTGAGGTCTGGGTCCTCTTCTGGAAGGAAGGAATTGGGACGGTATCTCCTGTCCCATGGGAATAAACCCTAGTGCAGACTCTAGTCAGAATTTACCTTAACTTCTTTTGCTGAAGCTGGGCTGCCATGCTGTCAAATGCAAGAGTTGGGAACCGGGAGGAAGTAGGCATCTGAGGGGTTGCAGCGCTTGTGGAATGGGAGAGACTTGACCCAGGGTGGGTTTGGGAGCTCCTCACTCCACAGATAGGCCCACTGCAGTGCAAAAATGGAACAAAACTATTCTTAATATATAAAAAATTACAGCCTTAAATCATGTAGGGAATACTTAAAGAGGGGGAAAATCCTGATTCACAGAGAATCTAAATTAGCGCTGTCACTTAAACTTTCTTTGTGGCAAAATACTTCTCTGTGACAATTCCTTTTTTTGCTGGGGATTTAAACTCTGGGCAGTCCTAAGCCCTGCTAAACAAAATTCATGGCTGTACATCTTAATAAAGCAAAGAAGAGCGCGGAGCATGTCAAACAAATTCACCTCCTTCCTTGGTTTAAGGGTGAGGCTGATATAACGGCACATGTCAGGGGGAGATCCAAATAGGGCCCTCGGTGTGTTAACAGAGCATATTGACTTATATCAGTCCTTTTGCCTGGTTTAAAATTGATCCCCTTAGAAAAGTTAAATATCACCTATGTTTGTAGATTGCTAGACAGCTATTAAGATAATGCTTTTATAAATACAGATGGTGCCCTTATCAAAATTACATGGCAGTAAATAGATGCCAGTAGAAATAATATGACACTTTGATTAGCTAATAAAATGAAGCACAAATAGAATGGGGATGCTAAGTTGCTCTGACAGTTTTCATACTGTCTTATTTATTGCTTATTTAGCTTTGGTAAGTTTCTATTACAGTTCTTGCTTCTTAAGCAATTCCTTTGAACTTTTAATTTTTAAAAACTAATCTGTATTTTATTGACTTGGGTGGAAAATCCTCATTGTCAATAAGCTCTTCATCATGATAGTAAATGTTACTATTCTTTTTAAAGTAAATTGATAGGCCAAATTGCATGCTGTAAGTTGTGGAGATAACAGTGGCAAAGGGTGCCAATTAATATGTTACATGAAAATTATTGGTTAGAGCAAATTATTGGTGGAAATTTGGCAAGCAATATTGGTTCACTGATGTGGTGGCTTTTTATGCCATGGGAGATATGGTGAAAGTCTTGTATCAGTACATGGAATGACAACAGGAAAATTGTACAGGAGGACTATTATGCTTTGGGGATGGACTTAGACTGTAGTCTAAATACTTTGGGCAAGAGTCTCAGTTGTTCAAAACTGGTGTAACTCCGTCTGCTTCACTGGGATTGAGACGTGGTCTGGTCACTTTTAAATCTGCTGATAATAGATAGGAGTGAGATCCTGCCTGATGTTTGAGGCTTATCAGAAAAATGTGCTCATTGATGCAGTTGTTCTTGGAATTGTTAATGGCAGTGATAATCAAGAAGCAAAGACAGTAGGTGAGAAGAGTACAAATAGTATGGGGGTCATTAACATGGTCTCACCAGAATAATGCGACCAATATTTCTGCCTTTTTGGTACCTAACAAAACTTGACTTAATAACTTGAAAGCAGAAAATGATTATAACCTGCCGCAGGTATTAAAATCTTCTGAGGAACTTTTGGTTGCCCGTGCTTTCGCAGAGAGTACAAAGTTCAGTTTTGGTCTTTTGGTGCAACATGTCACTAATAATAAGCTTGTGGTGTAGCAATGCTCCTAGTAAATATGATGAGCTAGATCTCCTCTTCCACTTCTACAGAGGAAGGTAGGTCTCCATGCCTGTGTTCCTGTGCACAGTATTTTCCTCTGCACCTTGTGAAGCAGCAGTGCTGTGGCTAAACATGACACCCAGCTCTCCTCAGTCATACTCCGTAATTACTGCCGTGAAGTGATCACTCTGCCTGTAGCCAGCAGTTTGGCACAACCTCCAGCGGACCAACCATCGGCCAGATGGAGAGAAGGGGGCCCTTGTCCCAGCTGCCATGCTCTTCTGGAGCCACGCTGAGCGTCTGAGTTCAGATTTCTGTAGTCCAACTATGGCTTCAGTGCCCTTAAGCACAATAGCATTTTATTTCTGTCTTTATAGGCCCTGCCTACCACCAGGGCTAGGCTTGGGGGGACAAAACTTTATCTTCTCACATTTAGACAGTTGGTGTGAGGACATGCAACGTGTGTAAGACTGTGGGCTGCATGGGAAGTGTCCACCTGTTGCATCCTCACTGGAAAATGTCAGTGGAAAAGGTAAAGTTGTCTTTTAGATTATTTCTCTTAGGCCCCCTGCCATCAAGGTTCCTTGGGAAGAGGGTTGGTTTGGGGCTATGAGAACATTTCACCCCCGATTAATCCTATAGATTTAGCCCAAATGTTGCAAATAGCTCATTGTTAGAGAGCAGATGGGACACATATCTAGTTGCCAAATGGAAAAAATCCTTTTAGATGTCCAGGCCCCGGCTCTCTGGCCCTAATGGAGTCATGTTGCTGTTCATGCTCTCACCTTTTGTTATAAAAATTTAAAAACCTATTTTCCAAATAAATAAATTTAAGAAATCCCAAACCATAACACCACCACCCCCCCTTCAGATTTCACATCTTTATGGCTATATTGTCAACTTGATGCATGAGGTTTTAGCTGTGCAAATCCCTTTAATGCAAGTGGGAGTTGTACAGCTAAAGATTTACACATTGACTTTAGAATAATATTCCTTCATCTCTTTTTTTTTTTTTCTTTCCCCTTATTGATTCCCTCCACAGATTTCCCCCTTTGCTCTTTAATGAAAATCACAGGCTAATTCAGTGCTTCTCTTTCTGTAGTGAGAGGCAGGCATGATGATCCATTCCTACTCGCTGCACAGCCGTAAGTCCAAGGGAGTAATATGGGAAGGTAGTGATAATATGTGATTATTAAGGCAATAGTGAAAATCCTCTATCTCATCAGCGATTCCCACCCAAAAAAAAAGTGTGAAATAGTCAATACTGCAGAACCCTATCCCAGTGAAAAAACTTTTTTTTTTAAAACAGTTTTTTTTCAGGATGACTGTGTCAGCCTTTCTGGCTAAAATTTCCTTCACTGCTTATAAGTAATGTGGTTGACACAAACAGCTGTACATAAATCTAACATTTCAAGGAAGATCATGCCATATCCTATCTATATGACAGGGCAGAATTTGAACAGTCTTGTGCTAGCCTGTGGGCATAATGCAAATTCCCTAGGCTGGAGAGACTTGCTTTTGCTCCAGAATTTCAGTTGGTTGTCACCTCACTTTAAAAAAATGGGCTCACTCTACACGGCTGGGTTATAGACGTTTCCTTCCTTTTATTAGGAGGGGATGATTGACCTAAACGTTGAATCCTTTGGGACTGCGAACAATAAAAACCCGTTTGTCCCCAATTTATATTAGAAAGTGCATTCTCTCCATTGTGTTTTGTCCAGAGAATTTGCATTGTTTCCCAGTATACAACCTGGGAACAGTTTATTGTGCGGGTAGCAGAATATGCAGTTAGGTGTTTTCTTTTTTAATCCAAGGGAAAAGGCAGGAATTGTCACCCTTCTGGGTGGGGTGTGATAATCCTACACAGCCCCAATCCCTGTCACAGCGAGAGCGCAGCCCAGGTGGAATTCAGAATACTGTAAGGAAGGCATTTTGCCAAAATGTTTGTCTACAGAATGGCAGAGATTAAAGCCCTTCTAGCTCTGATTGGATTACCATGGACCAGAAGCACTTTAATCTCTACCGCTGTGGCTTTGGGGGAAGCCAGTGATTGAGACGTGTGGCGGGACCATCCTGAAGAAGCGGATGACTGCACTTAGCTCTTTAATCTTCTACTCCTGTGGCCACAGTAGAAAAATATTTAACTGTTGCAGCAGAGAGAAATAGGTAGTGAGTAGTTATTTTACCTCTTAACGTGTGAAGAAAATACAAATAGCACTCTTTGCCCTCCAGAGTTGTGGAAGCAGACTCGCTGTGCGATAGCCCAACTTGGATCAGCCTGAGCCCCTGCTCAGTACCTAATATTAGGTAAACTGGTGGTTGAGATTAATGTGAGCACATAGTAGCCAATACTGCAAATCAAAGGTCTCTAACCTTGTACCATGTCTCAGACCCGCGGCAGATGCCAGTGGAAGGGTATTAAGGCAGAGTATATTTAAAGTGACTTTTTCTTCCCCAAGGCTGACAATAGTTAGTATTTGCTGGACACTTCTTGAATAATTTATGTTTAAATGCTATATTTTGTGCGTAAGAGCGGCTGCAAACAGAGCTATTCAGGAATGGTTCCAAGTATAGGAATTCTTTTTTGGAGAAGGGAGGAACACAGAAGCATGAAATAGTAAAACCCAGCTTTGGATGATATGCAGGTCAGTAAAGAGATAGGAATAACAGTGAAAAATAAATAGGAATCTGAGCAATTTCTCTTGTTCAAGTCTCAGTCAAGAAAGGACACATTTAGTAAAGGAAACAAGATACGGGTGAGGTGGTGAAAATTGTCATGAGATATGTGAAATGTCCGTTTAGTGCCTGACTTAGAGCATACTGTCTGACCAGTGGGATGCAGGATGCTGTGGGAACCAAAAGGTGTCCTTCTTGCTTACGGAAGGGTCCCTAACACAACTTCAGCTTTGTGTGCCTGCCTGTTATTTTGGTGTTTCTACAATTGGGTATCCCCAGTCCCCCAAGAAAGAAGCTGGGAATGCTGCGAGACTGGTGTAGTCTCCAAAGCCTGCCAGTAATGTTGAGTATTTATTAATCAGCAAATGGGTCCTCATAAAGAAAGAACTATATTGGCTGCAGTTTCTTGAGCTTCAGCAAGAGTGAAAGCCTCACCTCACTTGTCCAGCTTGTGCTGGGGTGGCAGAGCTGGAAGGGGAAGCAGGGGGATTCACCCATATTGGTAATGGGGAATGGAATTCTCTCTGCAAGGCTGAGATGGCTGTGCTCAAACAGGCAGGGAAGTCATGGGGCTGTTAGCTTCAGTGGCGCTTAAGTCACCAGAAAAACACAACTCCCCAAAATGGAAGAAGTCTTAATTCCCATTTTCATTTAGTATTAGGAGTCTGGTCCTTCAGTGAACTGGCTGCATGTTCAGCCTCTGTAGATCCTTCAGACTAGGAGGGTAAAGCTGTGTAATCCTTATGTTTTATATGCTATTGTGCCAGCCTTTGGTGGTGAGAAGCTAAATATTTTTGTCATTTTAGTTAGTTTATATATGCTGTTCTTGGTTTGCTGGCAAAGTGAAATGTCTGATGTGTCCCACCCCTGATGTCTGCATTTGGATGCAAGATGAAGTGAAATGAACCCTGTAAGCCAAACACTGAGTTCCTTTCCGTGCTTTTATTAGCTTTTACTTGGCAAATTCTAGTGGCTTTTGTATAGAGAACATAACATTGTAAAAATGGTGGATGTTTATGGAAGGCACAGCATAACTTAATAAATACAGTATACATGTTACGAGAATGGATGCTCTTTCGCTAAGTACAGAAGCTACATATGGTGCTGATAGCAAATGCCATATGTTTGTAGAAGAGGCTACATTTATACAGTGCCTTTTCCTGAGACCTACTAATCTGTGAAAAACAACAATTCTGTTTAATACTGCTGTTTGTGGCCTCTTGGTTTTGTCTTTTAACTTCTGTGAAATGTACCCAGTCAGAAGGGACCTGGATGCATAGGTCTGCACTCCTCTTCAAGGCTACTCAATCCTAACGCTGCCCATCTGGAAGATCCAAAATGCCCCTTACCATAATCATGGTGCTACAAAATTAGACTGTCTTTTATATTACTGTTCCTGGTGCTCCAAATCCTGAGTGCCTATCTCCCCAGTAACACAGCTTCCAAAGGAAAGTACTCATTTATCACCAGTGTCAGCTATGGCCTGTTGGCAGTGATGCTCTCATAGGAGGCATACGCTTCAATCTGGGCTCTCAGTCTGGGAAGAGATTTGGATCCAGGTGTCCTGCCTTTCTGTTGCCATAAGCACCAGCGTATGGCATAACAGCTACTGACAATGTTTCTTCTGGTAGATGATCCCTGGTGCTGCTGCTTTCAGGGAACAGAAGTAGGCGCTTACGCTCGGGAGAGGTTTCTGGGATGTGGATGGAGACAACCGCCTGATACCTTGTCTCAGGGAATTTTGGAAGGGGTATTCAGCCTTCCTCTTTGGCTACGTGGCCATGTGCTCAGTATGAGTCTTCTGAGGTTTCTCACACTCCAGTGCCCTCCTGAGGTTGACTTCTGTATGCCTTGGGGCCTGTGTGTCTACCTCTGCGTTTTGGATTGCCTTTTGGAACCAACTTTCTAAAAATGCATACCTTGCAATGCCTAACTCTAGGCGCTCAAGCCCTTTATGGGATCCAACCTGCAGCTTAAACCTGCTTAGTTAGAGATCCGATTAGATAGCAGCCATACCTCGTATGGTTGCTGCTTCCAGGAATATCCCTTGCTTTTTAATCTAAAGATGTTTGGATTAACTAGATCTCTCTCTGAATGTACCATGCACAGCTGCTAGCAATTCTTGGCATTTTAAAATTATTATTTTTATTTGTTCGTTGAAGAAAAGCATTTGGAAACCGTTGTGTAAGTAATTTGGTTGAGCAGGCTTTTCAGCAATAGGCAATAGAGAGTTAATTCTGGGTGTTGTCAGCTGCTTTCAGTTTTGAACATGTTTCGGATTCAGAAGACAGCCATATAGAAAAGAATGTTATGTTAATGTGACAGCAATCACAGACACTGCTATTGAAAACTCACTGTTGCTCTCCCCTCCAAAATTAACATCATAACCTTATGTCAGTGACTCACTATTATCCTAATACCTGGTTTTGGATTCTGTCCAGTCCCATTAGATATCCCCACATTGATTGCTCTGTTACTGGTGAATGTTAATTGCCTCCAATCTCAGAGGAGTTCAAAAGCTCGGGGAAAAAGTACTGAATGGTAAAGCTGCTAGTTTTATTAACAGGCAAGTAAATAATAAATCTGTTCAGAGATTTGAGTGAAGTGCCTGAGACATGAGAGATAAACAGCTGATCTCATGTCTTTCTTTGCATGCCTATCATATATTAGTAATGAGAGAGCAGAGTAAGCCATACTGACTTTGAACACTCAAATGGTACCAGTAGTGCCTGTCCACAGCGTGTACTTTAAGAGGTAGTCAGACTCCATGTGCTTCCCGTTGGGATTCTTGTCTGCTTGACATTAAATGATGCTCCTTATTACTTTTTAAGATGATGCTTAGAGTTAGTGGGACTACTTAATTGAAATGATGATGTCAAAATGTGGTTATAGCAAGGCTTGTTGCATGTCATTTAATATTTTTTCCTCCTCCTGGTAATGCATATTTATGATTTTTTTTTTTTTTATAGACAAACTGCTCTTTTGCTTTGCTTTGAAGGCATATGGAGATCTTTATTGCTTGTCTGCTTTTTTTCTGTTTGTTTTAGTCACAGTTTTAAACAAAAGCCCTGCATGCTCCCCCTTTTCCACACCAGAAACCTCTAGATGGAAAATCCCCAGTATAATCCCATTGTGGGTTTACTTCTTGTAGCTTATTTTCTGGTTTAAGTACCTCTTTTAGTAGTTTTCAGTTTGTAAAAATGTTTGTAGCACTTAAGGAGCTGAAGTAAGTGATGTGAAGAATATACTGTAATCACATACTGCAGAATAATTACATATTTTATATCACTGGTTTTCAGTTGGTAGATAATATTTAATCTCCTACTAGAGATCTGTAATGACTCATTTTAGACACTGACCCTCTAACTTCATTTCAGGAATAAAACGTTTCCTAATCCAGTAATGTCTGTCTATACCATCATGTCATGTAGATAGAGAAAAGCAACTCCGGGCACCCACTGCTAGATTGCCTAACAAAAATAAATGTCAGGAGGTGAATTGGTTGCTGAGTGCTAGGCTGAAGTCAAATGTGACCTGAGCGTGTGTTATGGCTGTCTAAAATCTGTATTAGAGCAGGTGAAGTGAAGTTACTATTTTTCTTATTTTAAGTGATTGTTAGGCTGATACAATGAAAAGCATACCCAATCTTAACTTGAATTACATTGTTCTGATAGACATAGCGTGTCCAGATTAACATGGGTTTTTAAGCAGTGTAAAAGCGATTCAATAACCACGCTGGTGGTGAAAATGTGAACAGAAGACAAGAATTTCATTGTGAGACTTACTCCAGAGAAACCAAACCAGAATAAAGAAGGTGAGAGAGAGAAGCAGAATAATTAATAGCATTTCTCTTTTTGTGGAAATTAGTTTGATAGGCAAGTAGTGTTTATTATTATTAAAATACTTGTGAGCATTTGAACCTTGTCCATGTTTTCACCAGATGTAGTAAAAAATACAGATCAGAAATGAGCACAGTGCCAAACACTGTGTGTTTGGGAGGTCTCTAAAGTAAAGATGGTGGGTGATTAAAATAAGCTGCTTTAGGCACACTAACGCATGTAAGTAGCTGCCAAGATTTCACAGCTTCTGAACATTAAGAATGTCCCATTCATTTTGATGCTGAAAATGTTGGTCATGATCTTCTCTAGCTGGTCAGTGTCTCTCACTGTGAAGATACGCTTTTCTTATCAAGTCCTGTTTCACTGCATCCCTCCACTTCTGTTCACATTTATGAAGAATTTCAGCAAAAGGAAGGACTCCACATGTTACAAACAATTTTACATTTCATTTTTAGAGTCCATGGTAACACAGACTGTATGCCAAGGCACAAAAAAAGAGAATAAAATATCGATACTGTTGATTTAGTTTTACCAAGTTAGTATTTTGCTTTGTGTATGTATAAATGTATTAATATTTATTATTAAATCATATTTCTGTAGTTGTCCTGTAGCCCTGAAGCATGTGCTCGTCCCTGAAGTCAGGGGAATTTTATTTCTATAAGTGGTATAGAGTGGGGCTGCATACGTTTACTGTCGGTTTTGCGTCACCGTTTTAGTTCCCAGTTTCCCTCCTGGGTTCAGACAACCCTAACATCTCTGTCTTTCCCTGCGCCCTGCTAGTGAAAGGTTCCTGGCTGAAATGAATTTCCCATTTCTGCCACGGCTGTGCTGGCTGAAGGAGACAGCGGTGTGTCTCTGTGTGTGCAGCAGGTAAGGTAACAAGGTGTTACTGCCCATCTCTGCCTCCATTCCCTTGTCATCTCTGCTGCGGGGTGGTAGCTCAAGCCAGGGAGTGGAAAAGCCTGCCCCAGGCTGAAAGAGAGGAAGGTGGCCTGTGCTACTTGACTGCCATCAGGGCATGGAGATGTAATACCAGGTTGTTCAGTAGAAGTTTGTCTTTGATGCTAAGAAATTTCATACTTTCTGCCAAGTGCAGGCACTCTGCAGTGCTGCCAACACTTGACTCGGCTGTAAAAGTGAAACAAAACCCCAGGTGCGGTAGTTCAGTGTGGGTCAAATTCATCTTAGATGTACACATCACCCTGCATTTGCATAAATTATAAGAGTTTATGCTAGGGATTAATTTGGCCCGGTGACTCTGCTAAAATGAAATTCTTTGTGTGCTTGTGGATTACGGTGTCAAGAGAGGGGATCACCGTTGCTGGAGAGTGTCTACAAGAAATAGGACAAAAATAGAATAATTTCCATAGCTTAGGAAAAAACCCCATAGAATCATAAAAAGTAATCAGTTATTGAAAAGAAAGAATTTTGTGCTCCTAATTTGCAGAAATCCCAGCAGTTGCTACTGTGCCCAACCACTTACTAATGCAATAAAGTATAATTACATAATTAAATACAATATAGGATTTCCATAATAGGGAACTTTATTTCCTTGTCACAATATGCGAGTTGCTGCGGTTGAAGCTCAGAGTTCAGCACAGTAACTATTATTAGATGCTAATGTATCGCGTACTAGGCAGGATTCTCCTACAGGGGCACTTCCTAATCTGGGCAAAAATTTTTTGCTGTAGACAGTGGAAGCGTTATACAAGGTTGCCTAAGGTGCTCCTTTTGGATGTAGAAGTATCTTATGAACCATGTTTTGATTTGTGAACTGTCTCCCATTGCTGTTTGTTTGGACTGATGGAATCTGTCTGTTGCTAAGCCCAGGACTTGCTGGAAGCTTAAATTCAAGCGAATGACTGACTTGATGGGGTAGAAATTTTCTTAGAACCTGATTCCCCATTGCTAATGCCGGTGGAAAATTGAACGATTAGAATTTTAAAAACAGAAACTTAAACTTAGGTACAATAGAGTCTCTGTTTAGGTGAGTACTGTCAGTTGTGATACAGAAGCATTAATCCTAGTTTCATTGACATATTTCCATTTGGATAGTCATTTGTGAAATTCTGCAGTACACAAGATTGCTTTGTAGCTAGCAGAAACAGTAGGAAAACAACTGGATCCAGTGCTGAGCAATGTTAGCAGGAAAGGTAATCATGGAGGTGCAATCCTTGAAGCTTCTAGAACTTCAATGGGTGAAGCATTTTTGATGTTTATGTATTTGAGGTCAGACAGAAGGAATTACCTGGCCTTTAGGATTTTATTTT
>VYXH01004463.1:85328-103852 GCA_013397275.1 Burhinus bistriatus | reverse complement strand
TTTTTTTTTTTTTTGTACAAGATACGTATACAAGGGAAAAGAAAGAGACTGGGAATTAGATTTTGGAGGAAAGAAATGAAGCCATGTGAGCTGTAATACGGCATCCAAATAATCGTTGTGAAAATATGGGTCTTTTTGTGTTCAACCAGGTCCACGTAAAGGCAAATGTGAAGTGCTAAGTCATGATAAAGGAACAGTTTTCGTTATCTGCAGGGCAGCCATTGGTGACAACTAATTGTTGCTTCTGATTTTGCTCTCAATTTCTCTTCCAGTCCCTTTGTTCCATCCAAACTCTGGCCCTTGCCCCCTTTCCACTCCGATCGGCTTGCCTTCATTTATTGTAGTTCGTCAGTGGCCTAGTCCTCATCTCGTTAAAGTCAATGGCAAAGCTATTACTGATGTCACTGATGCAGGAAAAATCCCAGGTCTACAATTCCTTGCTTATTCTAATCAGTCAGATCATCATAATCAATTTAACATATCTTAAAATCCATCAAAATACAGCATACTTTCAGTTTACTTGCTAACTCATGAAGTGCATAATCCTGAGCCTTCAAGCAGAAACTTGTGTGATGAGTTTCTCCCTAGCCGAGCAGTTGCCTTGCTTGTGTTTCAGCTTTTCTGAAAGTAAGAGTTTGAAAAACTGTAAAGGCTTCGGGGTTGGCATGTTCTGTTTATAGGCTACAGAATCTACTGACTTTTGAGTAATCTGTGTAGATGTGCGTGTAGAGTGCTTTCACAGTCATAATCTTGAATAGTTCAAATTTAATTATGATGAGAGATCCTGTATTTAATTTATATGTAAAATTAAAAGAAAATATGCAGAGGCTAATCCTATTCTGAGACTGACTCCAAATATTTCTGAGCTAAAATGTTTGTAACCTAGAAATCGTATTAAAATTCCTATTTCTACACATTTTAGTAGTAATTTGGTTTAAAAATTGCAAGACTGTAGTTTCATTTGACTGAGAGAAGAATTATGAGACTGTAGATAGACTAACTGCAGTTTTAACAATGCTAAAATCCGTTATAAATCAGAAAAGGAGGGAAAATGTACACATGCCATAATAATAATTTATTTGACGGTGCTATTGAATATACATACAGCTCACAGATTATGTGTTTCTAGTACACTAAAAATAAGAAGGCTAAGCACAGGAACATTATTTTAATATGAGGATGCAATGCTAAAGAGGAGAGAAGTTTTTGGAATGTTAATCAGGCTGGCGGAGCACCGTGTTCTGCTGGCTCCTGGTTATGCAGCCTCCTGTTCCAGCTGCAAAAAAAAAAAAGAAAAAAAGACACAGAAAAGCAAAGAAGGCAATACAATTGTCATCTCCATATATTTTTTTTTTTTCTTCATATTCTTGTTAGGGAAGTTCCCCCAAATTTCATATGTATTTATTGAGCTGTAGCTTTCCGAAGTCCAGTTGCAGAAATGCTAAGCTCCGCTATGGATTAGAAAATGCGTGGTGGCTTGGCTGTGTCCTGCTGGTATGTTTTGGTGGGGCTGAGGAGTGAGTGAGTGTGTGATTGCCGCTTGTCAAATCTTAAGAGTGAAAATCTAGCTGTTATTCTGTCCGCTGTATTCTCCAAAGGTCACTTAAATCCCAGTGGTCACTACTGGAATTTATTTTGGGAAGCAGACTTTGCATCAGCACTTAGAAATACAGCTGTGATGCTCCGACAGTCTATATAGGTAAGGCTATATGGTTTTCAGATGTATGGGAACATGATTTTGGCCTTTTTGACATCCTTATGAAGTGGATTTACAAGATTTGTTTTGGCTTTCCTTTTGACTGTCAATGATAGTGCATGTCTACCAATAATACGCTTCTTGTAGTCCTTTTTTCAGGCAAAATTCTCATTCTGAAATACTCATCTTGGCAATACTGCAGTTGTGGATAAGGGTATGACGGGGTTTTCTCTGAATGAGTTGCTCAGGGTGAGGCACAAAGTCTGGTCAAGGTACAGGTTTAGCTGGCTTCTTTATCTGTATTTATAAATTCTGTGTAATAGGAGCAATAATAAGTAGCAGCCCAAAGGTAATTGTGCTCATAGTTCAGTTGAAATCGGTTGTCCTGAAGGACTGCGCTTTGTAATACTGGTCTGTGCTCCAACTGCTCAGAAATGCATTCTTGTGTGTTACTGCCTAATTGGTGAACTGTAATTGCCTATATTGAGAACTGATCTTAAAAGTTAATCTATGCTGGAGTCAGGAAGATTAATTGGAGCAATCACTATCCCATAGATTCCTAGTAAAGTGACACCCCCTGAAAATGGTTTGCTGCGAGTGCAGCGTAGTCCAAAATGAAAGACGGACAACACGTACCTTCTGAGTGTGCTTGCTCTTGTCCGAAAGCTCATCTTCAACTCGGCACAGCTTCACCGAGTACTCTGGACACAAGATTTTAGAGGGACTGTGGCTGAGAAAAGGCATGGAAGATTTGAATTATACTGTTGTAGGCCAGATCTGTGATGGCATTGACAGGGGGCTGTGGCTTGTGTCCCTTTCAGATTTGCTTTAACCACGCATTTTGGCTGGTTTATAGTGCGTGGGGCCGAGACCCAGCCACACATCCACCTAGCTGTGTGCCTGGAGTGTCTCGGTGGCAAACTGCTGAGCACCTGGGGCCAGCTGGCCGGACAGTCCTTGGCGTAGTTTAAGTTCAGGAGGGCTGCCCCTGAAACACCTCTTTCTGTGTTCAGTCAAGTACCTTTTGATTCTCGGAAGCTGGCTGAATAGGTTTCTCTGGATGCCTCGTGGCTGAGTAGTGCAAGTGGTGTGGGCAGCAGTGCAACCTCCTCTCGTGCTGGACTGTGACCGGCTACTGTTAGCACTACTGGAACAGGAAGATCGCAGTTAAAACTTGGATGTAAAACAGAGTTTCTGGAGGTGCACTGAAAATTTTACATAGATGGGAGGCTGCCTTTACATAATTTGAAATCCAGCCCTATTATGTGCTTCCACTGCGGCAGCTGAACCATGGAGATGGAAAGCTAAAAGATGTTGGATCATGTGGCGTCGGGAGGAGATGGACTCAGTGTACTGTAGTGAAATGTCACATTCCAGAAGGTCCTGAAATTAATAGTCTCTGTGTCACACCACACTACAGTCTCTGTTCACGCGATGCAAGTCCTGTTTATGTGATCTATCCTGAAGTAAGAAAGCCGTTTGCTTTATTTATGAGGATTGCGCCGCCATTGCAGCATAGAGTGGAACATCATTTGATCACCCTGGTGTGCATTCACTACTTGCTTCTCAGGGGAGTAAAAACCTTTACCTGACATGCTGAGCCAATGACGGGAAGGCTTGGAGCAGCCTCTTGCGCTGGCTTGGGGGCTGCTTAACATGTAATGTGATCAGCTGCTGAACTTTACAAGGTTTCTATTTCTAACTTTAACTGGTTTTCATTCTTTAGAAGAACTTTGGCCTTGCTCCAGGGGCAAGAGCATGTAACTGGATATCAGGAAGTGAGGCGCAGTCTGGGCATGGCTGTGGAAAGTTAGAGATGTGGGGATGGCTGGCAGAGATGCCGCTCGACATTAGAGGAGCGGTTAGCGTTCCCGCTGCTGTATCTGGGTGCACGAGGCCCGTCGTCAGACCTGTCATCAGGCAGATATTTCACCTCCACTGTGCATCCACAGGAATTTCAGCTTGTTACAGGAATTCAGCGAAGAATAAGGGCAAAATCCATGTTTGATAAAATGCTACAAGTTTCTGGCACTATCTTCTCTTTGTTGAGGGTCTGGCTCTTGCTCTCCTTGAAGTGCACGAGCGATTGGGAGGTATGGCAGAGGAAAGTTTGCAGGTAGATCCATGATGGCAATGGCTGGAAGGACCACTGTGGCCATCTGGTTTGATCCATAACACAAAAGCACTACTTGAGCTCACCAGAGTCAGTTCGTCGTTGCACTAGAGCCTCTCTCTTAGGGAAGATGTCTGATACTGAAACTGCTCATGACAGGCAGTCTACCGCAGCCCATGGTAAGTGCTGCAGCAGTTAATTACCCACAAAATCTAGTCTGATTTTGTGTGACTTCAACCTCCTGCCATTAGATCTTCCTTTTATTTTCCTTGCAAAGGTAGTCTTTGCATCCCAGCTAAGATCGCCACTGGACAAAGCCACAGTGGGCGTTGGGAGGGAGAGGGAAAGCGGTGCAGATGGATGGCCAGGGTGTGGGTGGAAATGAGCCTGGCCTGAACTCAGGAGACAAAAACCTTTGAATTTTGTGTTACGTTATGTCTGTACAGATTTCTGGCTTAGGTCTATCTTCAGCTGTTGAAAGAAACATCTTGGAATACAGTCCTGTTGGCACATCTGAAAATACCTTTGGCTTTAACTTAAACTCTTGGTTAAGTGTACATTTTATTATAGGGTCAGAAACAATATTTCTCAATTACTATTTATTTGTTCTTATGAAGGAAAAGTGAATTGCATTTCAGTGGAAAAAGACAACAGTTTTCCAGGTTTACATTAGACCTAAATCAAAAATCCAGTACTGTTCTTGGTGTGAAGAGTAAAAAATTGTATGGGAGCAGCCTGTGTTTGGAGCTCTGCTCTTCTGCTTCACAGGAGCAGCAGAGGCTGCAGACCACAACTCCATAGCTCAGTGTCTGACCTCTTAGTTGTCACACAGCTTGTTCCAAGCAGGGACGTGTTGGCTGGGAGCTGTACCTGGGGCTCTCCAAAAGCAAATGTTGGGGTTTGCTCATCCCAACTAGTCCGCGTGGGTTCCTGACCCTGTGCAAAGGCAGTGATGTTACAACCGCAACTCACCACTGCCGGGCGCATCCTCAGGGGCTCCTGCAGCCAGAGGAGCCACAAGAAGGGGCAGCCCAGAGGGAGTGAGAGCAAACCACCAACTTCTGCAAATAAGCCAGTAAGTCAGCAAAGAGAAAGAAAAATGGTGTAGTCCTTGCAGCTTGTTGCAGTCTAAGGCACGAAGAGGTAATGGAGATTCTCCTGCTCAATGGTTCTATGACTTACTAAGCAGCCACCACTGCTCCGTGTGTTGGTGCACGTCATTCAGCTCTTAAAAAAGTAAGGACCCGTGAGCAGACTGCAACCTCTCTGCCAGACTTCAGTCTGAAAGAGAAATGCTTCTGTTCAGCATAGAAAGGAAAATGTAATAATTAAGTAACTGTGGAAAGGCTGAGCTGTACATTACAGACAGCATCAGTAAGAAAATTTCATGGTCAAGGGTCTACACTCAAGAAACCTTCCTTGGGTCCAATTCATTTTGCTCATCCGAGAGAAAACAAGGGCACCCCGACTGCTCTCAATTGCTATATGGAATATAGGGTGAAAGACAATCTTGAGAGTGGCTCGCTGCTAGGTTATTAAGGATATTGTATCTAATGAGACCTTGTACTTGCAAGACCTTGAAATGCACCAGTGCCTTGCTTGCTGACTGCCAATGCGAAGGTGGGGAGGTCTGCATTATCCAGGTTTTCATTTTTCACTTTGATTGTTGTTATAAAGGCACCGAAAGGAGAGCTCTGTGTATGTGTAGCTCATTTGTTAGGCCAAGTGAGCTTAATCAGTTCCATGGGCTTCCATAAACTCATAAGGTTGTGGTACAAGTTGTGTAATCAACCATGACAAGATTATCACTTGTCTTGAGGTGTATTTACATTGACTTTTTAGGCAACTCGGATGTTAAGTATTGAGTTTTTTCTGAGTTGTATTGTCAGGAGAAAAATTTATCTTGAACAGCTGGTCGAAATGAAACTGTATCATCCATTAAAATTGAAATGATCATTTCTGAATAAAAGTGACTTTTAAGCTTGCTCCTGGCACCGTAGTAAGAGATCAGTTTATTTCTCTCATGAACAGCACTTCTCTATTAGGAGACCATGTAATGTAATGTATGTTTAACCCTTTGTAGACCCTCCTGGGTGTCTTGCAATTCCAATATTATGACTGGCATAGAATGTTTTGATCCAGATGCATAAAGGACCGAATATTTCTTGCTCCTAGTTTCCTATGCTGGCAGATTTTTTAGAATTGAAGCGTCATGCTGCTGGCTTTCTATAAAAGCAAGAGAGCTTGCTGGTGTCCTAAAACTGATGGATCACTGTCAGTTTGGAGTCTTCAATTGTTAAGTATAAAATTGTGTTTTTTACCAGGTTTTGATGATACTAGCAACTATATGTAAATAGGGTATAAAATTAATCAGCTGCTGTTCAATAAAAAAGCATCATGTTTACCTCAGCCTTGTAGCCACTTTGCCCTCCTACAGGGGCTGTTTTAATTAGCAGCATGAATTTTCGATAGTTTAATTTATTTTATGATTGTATAAAAATAAGCTTTTGGAAGGGTTTATTTATAAACTGCCCAGGTACTCAGCAATAACATTTCAGTAGCATCTGTAAAAGCAGGATGTCTCATAGAACTCAATTTTTTGCTCTTGCTTTTGCTTTTCTTTAGCCTCGTCAACAGGATAGTTACTGGGGTGTCTTATTCTCTTGCTGCTCTTTGCTGGTGACAGCAGAGTGAAGCAAAGTGAGGATCAAATAATTAAATGAAAAAATAAACATTTGCTCAGTTGTCTCCTTTGAGAGATTCTTCTGTGTAAACACTAATAATCATGCCATATGTTTCAGTGGTGACTTCCATTCCAGCAGACCACGGTAGACTTTACAGACTTTAGGATCTGTTCATCTGCTCATTGGATTCGTTCATCTGCTAACTGAAATCACGGCAGAGTTTCTGTAGACTTCAGTATTTGTAGCACTGAGTGATAAATGCCATGCAGCTGCAGTTCTGGACCTTTTTGTGTTACGCTGCTGTTCTACGGAGCTGATAATGTGTAATGTCTTACAGAGTCAGGCCTAGGTAAACTCAGTCCTTACGCGCTTGCATAACCCACATACTTCCAGTGAGATTTTTGCATGAGAAATGTGAGTGAGGGTTTGAGTATTTAGGCTGACACAGACATTACTTTGTCTATAATTGAACAAAGTCCCTTCCTGTGTTTGAAATACCGCAAGTGCTACTGTATTAGTAACTGGGTTTAAACTTTGTAATTAAACGAGGAAATTTCTGAAGATTTTCCCTGGGATCTAGTTATACCACGCACAAATACATTTAACTCATAAAGTTTGTTTAGCTTTGTTCGTACAGTGAGTAGAAAGAACATTGTACGTGGATGGGGCTATCTTTAAAGTGTTTGTAGAGTCATGAATGTGAGAAGCAGATGGATTAGGTACTTGGGCTCATATAGTACATGTAAGACCATATTCCAGAGATCTTGCTTATGCAAAGCTCTCGCTGATCTGTATGAAACCTTGTCTGAGGGAAGACTAGATAAATTTGTTGAAAAACTTCAGGAAACAGAGCCACCTACGAAGTTCAGAGCTCTGTCTAGTGAATGTCAGCATTCCCGGTGCAGAAAGACATTTCTGTAGGTGTCTGGAAGGCAAGATTTTGGGTTTGAGAATGTTCTCTGCAAGACTCCAGTTAGAAAGTTTTGCAAACTGGTACAACCACTAAGCAATTAGACTAATCAAGGCTTCCATCACCATAATTTCCTGACAGAATGTTCCATACATACTGTGACCCTTTCAAGAGGACAGATCAGAAAGTTATGAAGAATAAGGAACTACCTTTGAATTTCCTAGTTTTCAAAATTGCGTTTAAAAATGTGTCCTACAAAGACATAATCCCAAAACGAGTGTGATGTCAGTATATAAACAACCTTTTCTGGATGGGGTCTCCTAGTCAGTATGTTTTAATGGATGAATGATGTCACTTATTCTCAGTTTCTATCTGCTGTGCTCTTCCTACAAGTTAGGACTACGGTTTATTAATAAATGAGATATTTGGATGTTTATTTAAACATTGAAGTCTCTTTTAAAAAACAGACTTTTTCTCATAAAAACGACATAGCATGGACAATACTGTGGTTCCTGCTGTTAGGAAACAGTAATTACTTACAGCCACTCTTATAATATGCTTGCTTGCTAAATGCATAAATCTAATAATGCAACAATACAATGCTACAATGAGCTTCATGAATTGGAAAAAGATAGAATTTAAATGCTTTTGGCACCTGACATACATTTCTCACAGAAGGTCTATAATTTCCTGTATTAGAGCTAGCTGTATCCTTTAATGAATGCAGCTGGAAAGAAGACTAAAGCGTGTTTTGAGTATCATGTATTTAGTGCTTAGTCTACTAGGTACCATTTTGCTTGTTACTTTTGATTTTAAAGCTATCAGCCTTATCCTTTTTTGTGGGGAGAAAATGGAAGCAAAGGGTGGCAAATTATGTTTGGAAATTAAGACTCAGTAACGCAAGGTTAAAATCAGTGTCCCTGTCCCTTGTTATTGGAAGTGTATTTCAGATGCCTCAGTATCACTTATATGCATTTTGAGGCTGTGTTTGTAAATGTTAATGTCTGCTTGCCTGGCTCACTCTGCATTTACAAAAAAGCAGTAGATTATGTTGTAGCTCGCTGCAGTTTCTTTGACCTAAGCATCAGCCATGAAAGTTTAATGTAATCTTCTCTAGTGTATCCAGCAGTCATACGGGTGTAAGCACAAGTCGTCATTCCCACAAGGATCCGTTCAGCACTGATGTGGGACTTTTATTCCACATGTAGGTTTGGTTTACAGAAGCAGCATCAATGGTACAGTAAGGAGCACTATATCCTCACCAACACGGCTGAAGCAATTTTGGAGAGCAAATGTTGAAAAATGCAGTATTTTAAAGCTAAATTTGATGCTGAAGCTGGCTGTACAATGAAAGTCCATCAGACAAAGAGCATGTGGTTCTGGACGGGGTTAAGATAACTTGGAGAACAAATTCAGCTGTTTTGGAACTGCATTTTGCTAGATTGGTCTTTTTTAAGGCTATGCTTGTGATAAGAGGAAGCTATCTAGTTCTCTACTGGGGAACACTGTGATCGGTACAAGAGAATAAGCTTCTAGCTCTCCAGAGGATGTCCAGCACTGGGGTGCTCCCCTCTGACCTGAGCCAAACATGCTGCTGTCCAAAATGGTGCTCTTGCTTATTCCGCATTTGCTGTTGCCGAAGGGAAGCTAGTGGAGAGGAGCTGGCAAGTAAGAGGAGCTGGCTGCTGACGGAGCTGAGGCATGACAAGGCAGAAGTGTTTAGTGCAGATGTAGCCAAGCAATGTACATCATCTCTTTATGAGAAAACTGCTGTGTTTCACATATCTGTATGCCACGGCCTTGTCCAATTTGAATCATCCCTCAATCATTCTGAACCTGTGTTCCTGAAGTGTTGACAAACCTGAGTCCTGTGGAAAAGCTTTTCAGGAAAGTCATAATAATCTTAAGAGTAAAACCACCTCCTTTCCTTGTGACATTGGCTGTCCTTCACGTGTGAAGGTCATCTCAGTCCGGTGACCCTATCAAGCGAAAAGACTTGACTATTTCATGGGTTGAGTATCCTTTTGTGTTGACCAGTTCCATGCAAGCTATCAAATCATTCCACCTCACTTTTGCCCTTAGTCTGATTTAATTAGATACAAGTCTACATACAATTCAGTCCAACTAGTCTCTCAGTGTAAGTTGTGGTTTCTCTTTTTGGCTTACTCTCTACTTCTTCTGTGATTGAAGTTGTGGAGTCTTGTAATTCATTTTGTTCCACCATTATTGATTTGGTGGCAACAGTCCAAATGTTGAAAAATATTTTCCAGGTTGTTGCTGCCCTTGATTTCCAAAGACATTGCATACAATGAAGCATGTGGATCAGGAACTGACGTATCCCTAGTGTCACCAGGGTTTGAGGCTGCATTTTCAATTGTAAAAGCAGTTTATTGTTAATTAGAGAGACTTCCAAGGGCATTATGATCTCCTGATAGTCTGTGAAGAGTACCTTCGGTAGACTCTACTCTGGGAAGGGTTGCCAAGACTGTCACTTGCGTAAATCCTGAATTGATTCTCTGCTGAAGAAGAGCTGTTAGAGTACCCAAGTTACAGTTACGAATAAGATTTAATATTAATTTTAAATTCAGCTCTTTAAAAGTGGATTTTGCTTTTTGATTCTTGTAGAAGAAAAAATCCAAACCAAAGTGCTGCACCGAATCTTAACAGACCCATATGCCAGTCCTTTGTAGCCACTGTCTGTGTGATGAAAGTAGCTGTGTTTCAGTGGCAACCCACAATTTAAGCATATTTCCTTAGTTAATTTGACTGTTAGAGTCATGTTAGCCTTCCTCTGAGATATTTTTGGATGGCATGCAGTACGACTAACTAGAGAAGAGTTACGGAATTGGATCCCATTGTGTATTTTCTCCTACTTCAATAACTGCTGTCTTGTTAACATGTTAAAAGATTCTGGCTAGAAAACAGCGAAATACTTCATCTCTCACTCTACTGTTAGATGTCTGCAGACGTCCTAGAGGACGGCTTTCTGGGGACCCTCTACTGGGTTACATGAGAATGCAGTGGCATGGAGAAGAGTCCATCTTCTGCGGTGTCTGGACTGTATTTCTACAATGTGCCCTTTGATCACCAGTTTGAATTAATGTAAAATTACACAATTCTCCATTTCAGATGTCTGATCTTTCTTTAATTTCTAGCACCTCCTTCCTTTATTTAAAAAAAAGTGTTTGTATGTGCCTGTCTATGCTTGTATGTAAAAACTGATCGTTATGAAGATGAAGTCTTTCTTGTGTCTCTGCCAGTGCTGCTTTGTTATAATGGAATGACGAACTGTAAATAGAATTGACTTAGAGGCTGAATCAGTTGTTGGTATTTTGTTAATAATAATATGAGCTGCCCCCCATCAGGTAGTGTGAACATGAATTCTGAGTTTTTATGAATACCAAATAAATTTGTGAAGATTACTATCTCAATTCATCAAATCTGTTTTGTCACACATCAGTCATTTTGACCTGCTGTATGATGAGATGTATTTTTATTAACTAACCTTGCTGTCTGTTGCACAGACATGAATGTCTTTTTAAAATCAAGACAAGCTGTGGACAGCTTGTCCTGCATTGTGCCTGCAGATGCTTGTCCTGTTTATGTCATAAACTAGTGAAAACCCTCTATAGTTCTCCTGTGCTTTATTTTTGATGGATCTCTTAGAGTATGAATAGCTTAGCGGAGAATTACACAGCTAAGGTGCTAACCTGTACTAGCTTTGTGCAGAACGTACTCCTCTGCTGCTTTTGCCGTTACATTGCCTTTTAGTTATGTGTTGGACTGAGTTTTAAATCCTGATCCTGACATTCATTGGATTATATGGATCAGCTCTTTCCTGTCTTTCTGAATTACCAAACTATTAAACTCTGAACCTCCATCATTCCTATGTCAGTCCAGATTTTGATCTGTCATGAACATCTAGGTTAGATCTGTTTGAATTCCACTGCTGATTGTATCCCCTCAGTTTTGAAATGCTCTCCCTGTTGAGCTGATTTTAAAAAAAAAAAAAGAAAATAAAAAAATTGGGATTATGGCTCCCTTTCTTTTGGGGGGGGTTAGGGGTGATTTGATTTGTTTTCTTTTGCCTGGAGGGGATCGAAAGGGAAAGTTTACAGATATGAGCAGGGGCTGAAACATTTTTGCTCTGAAGACATTTTGTCTGTTTAGTAGAGCAGGCCTTTCTCTCCAAAGTGATGAAATAAGGTGTCTTACTGTCTTTTCCACTAGTTGTGGCTGGAACACTTTGCTCCCCACAGTACTCCATATGGTCCTGGCAAGCTTGGGCAGGGGTTGCGGGACCTGCTTGCATGTGGGCAGCTCGTAACTCTTCATGCCAAGAGACAGGTAGGAGCAGTCTCGGTAGAGGTGTGCACCTAGTCTGGAAAGAGCTTGGTGCCAAAGGACATGAGCCACCGCTAGACCTCATTCAGGGCAAGAGCATTGCGAGGATGTGGTAGGTGCTAGGAGAGGCTAAGTCATTGGATGATTGTTCAGGCTTTTCATCGTAGCTTGGTGAAGATGCTCTGAAGTTGTCGATCCTTATGGTTCTGTGAAAAACCTATGTTTTGGGAAAGAGAAAATGAGTAGACTGATGGACAGCTTAAGGAGGAGAGTCTGATCCCTTGTACTCTTATAGTCATATGTATTCATTAATTCCTTTCTGTGGTGGTTTAAATGGGAACTGTCAGGTCTTAGTGGGTAACTTAGTTTCTAAGTACACAGGGAACCGATAGTTAACCTTCCCCACATCTGTTTCTCTTTCCACTTCTCATATCTTGGTAGCTCACAAAACCCCATATTACAACTTCAAAAGGCTGATCTGTTGTTTCCCTTCTGGCTGTAATTGAAAAGGCTAAGGATTTGTTAGGTCCCCATCCCTGCTGGGAGCGTTAAGCAATAATGTTGTTAAGCTTTGTTTGTTACCATCCACACTGAAAGGAGCAGCAGGGCTTTAGAGCAAAAGCCGGTCTTGAGACCATGCATGGACTGACTTCAGTTGGTCTGGTTGGCTGTGAAAGCACATTCTTCATTAAAACTAAAATGCTATCAGACATAGACCACCAACTGGTAGTAAGTGGGAGTTTTGTTTGTTTAAAAGAGATCAGACATACTATTTTTACCCAGATTGGATCAAGATGTTAACATGAAGTAATAACACGTGACTGTCATTTTGCATCTGTCTTAAGAAATAACACTTCCTTCTTTTAATTAATGAAAGTGGAGTTGCTGAATGGCCTGCTTATTGATTACAGCAGTTACTGAATTTTTATGTGCTATATCTGCATGTTCTTATTTGGGTTATCAAATATTCAAAGACCATTTGATCAATTTTTTTTTTCAAAAAGCAAAGTATTTCTGTCTCTCATTGGACTGACACTGTTTTAAGATAAGTCACTGTGGGCTTAAGGGGAATGCTAGGTATGTATTTTTAAATGGGGTCATGGAATTGCAGGTGTACTAGGCTACAGTACAGGAATGGGAGTAGTCTCTGCTTGGTTCCTCATGAGCTCTAGTGAGCTAATTTTGTTGTATGGAGGAACAGGTACTGTAATTCCAGCTGGTCAATAAACTTGTGAATGCTCAGGATCATCATAAGCTTTTTTCTTCAGTTTTGCAGGCTGGTTAAAAGGCAGCAGCAATGATGCCAGAACTGGAGCCCTGGAAAGGTGTAATCAGTGTTCTTCTGTAGCCTGCAGTTTTGATGTGAATTTTATTACAAAAGAAAGAAGCAGAATGGTCAAGATGGCAAGAGTTGAGCTAATGGCGGGAGGCAGGCTTTAGGTGACACTTCACAAATTCAGAAAAATATGTTTTGCTGTACATCAGGTACTGGCTGAAACCTCTGGCCTGTGACTCCGTGCAAGGATTGTCTTTGCTGTCCCGTGTTGTAAATAAAATGCGTAATTGGGTGATGCAGTCTGATGTCATGATACGTTATTGCTCCCTTTGCAGAGTCCACAGAAGTTCTGGACTATTTTCCCAGTTATTTTCCCTATTAATGATTTCTTAGCTATTGCAATCATATGGTAGAAACAACTGGTTTTTATTTTCAGCAGTGTTTGTCTTACTTCGTCTTTTACTGGTAAACACCGGCTGTCATAGGTCTTTGTAGTACTTTACAGATACAACTACTTGGACCATTTTCTTTGCCTTTTTGTGTTGTACTGTAGAGCAGAATATGAAACTTTTAAATAATTACTTCCCCTGTTTTCAAGGTTGATTACATTTGTTTTATGGCTATAATGTCTCAAAATAACCAATAACAGCATTCCCTTTAAAAGAAATCCAAATAACCGAGTGCTGATACATCCAAGAAAAGGAGGACATTATTTTCAGCATTTTGGCATAATTCTTCTGTGCTTTTCAGTTTGTTTTAATTCTGTCGTGCTTCCTTTCTAGTGTTATATAGTAATTTAAATAATAGAACTTGTACATAAATACACAGTCATGCAAGAATGACTAAGGATGATAAAATTGGAACTGTGATGCTAAGTGCAGCATTGCAATCAATAGGACTGCAATGGTAATAACACCGATATGTCTAGTTAAAGAGATGTAAATTGCTCTTAATCTGAAAGAAGGTTAGAACCACAGTGGAGCAAGGAAATGAGTAAGCTGCAGCGTGAGAGCTAGCAAAGATGTCTGTGCCCACTCAGAATATGTCTTGCTTCACAAAGAGCAACCTCAGGGGGCCTTCAAGGGATTGCTATAAAGTGAGCAGAAGCTCTAGAGAACAGAAGAGATGCCCTATGCAGCAGAAAAGCCCTGCTACTAGCAAAGAAATATTAGAGAAAACTAGTAGGAGGATTTTTCGGGACTGATTCAAGTTAAGCTTGGAAATGATGTGCCTCTTTCTGCCACCTGAACTCCTCCTGTGAGCTCAGTGTGGCAAATCACAAAGCACAACGGTGCTTCTTGCAAGCAAAAGGTGTGGAAACAGGCACAGGATGGATCAGCCAAGGCAGACCAGACAATCTGCTGTCTTCTCAGCTTCTTCTGAGGCCTGTACCCCCCGATGTTCCCACAACAGACCATTACAAATTAACCCTCCACAAGCAAGGGATCTCAAAGACAAATGTTAAGTGGACAAATCCCTGAGCGCTCTGGGCTCAAGCTGCCCTTGCAGCTTTAATTTGCCTTACTGTGTCCACTCAAGGTATTTCAGTTCACTTGATATGCAGAAGCACTCATTGTTCAAAGATCCCTGCAGATGACTAGGCACCGTGAAGGTGCATTAAGGTTAGAGCATTTATCTTAGCTCTGAATCCCTCTGCTGGGTCGGTGTCAGATGTCCAGTGTTGTTCTCACATTTCTTCCCATTTCTTCTGCTTATTTATTTTTAGTGATGCTTTAGAAATAAGAAAATGGGTCCACCCTTTCCTTTCTCTCCATTGCCCATTTAGGTAGAAAATTTTAATTAAATTTGGAAAGTTGGGTTGCTTGAGAACCATATTTAGATTATGAAATGACCTGCTTCCTATGAATAAATATATCTGAAAAAGGATCACCAAGTTTGTATGAAATTTTGACTCCCTAGGGAGGTGTTTTCCTAGCTGTTTTGCTGCTCTGGGTAGGAGAAAGAAGGTCAAGAACTAGTCCCTGGCATGCAGTGCTGTTTAATGCCTCAGTGCAGCACTAAGTAGAGGGTAAGTGAGGACATAATGAGCAATAAAGTTCATTTAGGATGAGAAAGTAGAAGGTTGTGGCGCACAATAGTTGGAAAAACATACTTAACGCAAGAAATAGAGATATCACTGAAGTTGCTGATTCTCATGTAATGAGCTGAAGATTGTGTATGTAAGTGGGACAGAAGCTGGGAGTTAGACTTCTGTACAGAGGTCTTTATCTTAGAAATGTTATTATGCAGCTGTCTGTGCTCAAAACTTAGAGCTTCAGTCTCAGCAATACGTGAAAAACAGTTCATGGGCCAGATATTAATTGGTGTCTGCTGACATATGCCCTTGAAAACAATGAAGATCTAACTTCTTGCCGTTTTATCCTATAGAGTACAACGTGGTCCCAAAAAGCAGTCAAATTTTATATGCTATAATGAACACATACTCTAAATACCCTTTTTTTGCTACAGAAAAAAAAAAAAATAAAAAATCTTTGCAGATGGTAACTTTTGAGCCATTTATTCATGGCTCTGGCAAAAATTTTGCTTTAGCTGATATTCATAGAAACGTGCTAACCTATCAAGAGGCTACACGATTTGTTAGGAGACAATTAGGTTTGGTCCTAAAGTTTTTTATCATGCTATTGGAGGAACATACCCTTATATGAGGAAAAATAATGCTCATATTTTGTAGGTATGTCTGTAAAAGACTAAAAATTTGAAAGATTTGGATGGAGAGTCACACTTATTTTCCAGGCTATTTTATAAAGTTTAATGAAATATTAAAAGCAGAGGTGATGAATCATACACAAAGTTCCAGTTCATTATGAATGGCCTGGCACAGGTCGAATACCATTTTATTACAGTTAGAATGAAGTGTCTGCTGTTGGAGTTAAGTATCTGTAACCCTTAAGAAAAGGTTCATCATGCACAAAAGTAGCAGTTAGTAGTAGCTGTTCAGCCTTGATGATAGGTGACAACTCTGTTGCTCACTTGAACAGCAATGAGAAAGAAGAGAAACTATTTTAGTCACCGAATTTTACCAGCTGAGTTGTTTGTCTGCCGCTTGGATTCTTGAGTGGGTTTCCGTTCAAGGACTTCAATTTTTTAAAGAACATAAACTCTTATTACTATGAACTGTTACTTAATAAAGTTACATCTGGGTCCTTGAATAGTGTACAGCCAAAGGAACATAAAATAGATCCATATTTCTAAAGTCAAAAAGCAGGATTTTTGCTTGAGGAGCTGGTTCTACGCATACTGAAGCAATACATAGATGTTATCACACCGAAGAAATTAATTTAATTTTTCTCCCCAAACAACGTACTTTCTTTTTGCTTTTAACCTTGATCATTGCATTAATAGATGACAGAGGCACTGATGGGAAAAGCATAAGAAAAGTGCTGAGATGCTGGAATACAGTGATCTGAGAACACTTACATCACAGAGCAGATAACCTGTTTGCTTTTATTTGTGAGCTTTCAACCATGAATGTAGAAATGGCACTCCACGATTATCGATCAGCTTACCCCACTGTCTGCCATTAGACAGTGCTTCAGTTAGACCTACTGCCAAACAAAGGGCATTGCAAACAGATGCCATGGAAGACATGCCTTACATATTGCTTGCTCACTGAGCTAGAATATTGTATTAACTTTGCAAGGCTTCTAATATTTCAAGAATTACAAGTTAAGTGATTGTAAAAATCTCTTGCTCAACAGCATTATCATGGAAGGGCTATTTATGGTATCTGCATGAGTAAACTGATAGCAGCCTGGTTGCTTATTGTGGTCCTCCAAATTCATTTTCCTAATAGCTTATTGGAAACTTCAGTGGGGACAGTGCTTTTGTGTGGTGTCTCATCATTCCTCATACAACCAGCTTTCAAATAATTAAAGCTACTTCATTCTATCAGAAGGCGCAGCTCAAACCAATATATTACAGTCATTAGGCAGCCTTCAGTTTTGCAACATGACGAGTATGTAACTGGGATTTGGAAGAGCAAATCCTGTGCTGGCCTTGTATCATAGATCTCAGATTGGACATCATAAGATGATGCCCGCTCCTGGGTTGTGTAAACTTACATTGGGGTACCCAGGAGTAAGAATCCCTTGCTGAAGAAAGAAAGCAATGAGATAGAAGCCAGTGGTAAGGAGTACGAGCTGTGCAGAAGTAGCAGAAGTACTGTAGAAAGGGAAGAGATCAAGAGCAGAGAGGCTGGAGCAGCCTGGATCAAAGCAAGATGCCAAGGCAGAGAGGGCAAAGTCCTGGAGGAACTTGGATTGTATGGATCAATGAGAAGGGGACTCACAAATGGGGGTGCATCTTACAGTGCAGATTTCCTGCCCCTGAAGACCAGTCATCTGTTCATGTACCTGCAAATTCATGGTGGATGTAGCTAGAATCAGTGTTTTTAAGATGAACGTAGACCTTTCCTTGCCCTGTTGCAAGCTTTGGCTGTGGCTGATATTTCCCAACCCTTAGGAAAATAATTTGAAATAATGCTGTTGTTTTCAGACAAGCATGTCATTTGTTTTACCGGTCTGTAGTTGATTAATTTGCAAATGATATTCCCAATAAAGTGCTTAGAAGTAGATAATTACAACTATATTAACAGTTACCGGGGAAGCAGATGGTATTCTGAGGAGCTGCCATGTAGAATTAGTGCTGATGCTCTACTGTAATGTACCATATACCCCAGCAACCCACAAACAACAAACTAAAATCCTGCTGATATTCCAGATTGTAAGTAAATTGTGCTATTGCTCTGCATTCGGTTCTTCTCTGAATTTTTATGTGTGTTTTCTAGATAGCTACAATGCTCAGTGAGCTGCTCCTTTTTATGTTCAGTCACATAACTCTCCACGTCTGTATTTCGTATTTTCTCGGTATTAAACCCACTAAAATGAAGTTTCTAGGCTGTATGTCAGTGTTTTCTCCATGCGGCTACTAGATACTCTGAAGCATAGGTTAACTCTGTACAAGGAGCTACTTTTAATTCACAAAATTGTTCAAACTAAAATTTCCCATGAGCTTCCATAAGGAAGCTCGAAAGCAAACCAGTGCCATTTCATATGCCCGCCTGTGCCCGCACTCATACTCTCCCCTGCTTCTTTTGCTAACCTCCCAACTTCATTGCGCTGCCTGATAAAATGACACCCTTTTTATGCTTCTAGCGATCAAGAAAAAGGCCACAGTGTCCCTGCACTTCCTCGTGCGCCTCTGACCCTCCATAGCTTTTGTTTTAAGCTGGCTGACTTTAGGCAAGCAATAACAACATGCACCAGGGCTGGAGGTTGCAGCGAAGTTGAGGCTCCTGCCCGGAGCTGGGTGAGTGCCACCAGTGTCCAAAGACAGTTCACTGCAGCCAAAGGGCTGGGAGCCTGTTCAGAGCATGGTTTTATTTCCTTAATTTAAAGTATTGGTCATCTACATGTTTAAATAGAACTAAGCACTTTCCTTTTTTTTTTTTTTTTTTTTTTTTTTAAAAAAAATTGTTTAAA
>VYXH01004463.1:52377-75281 GCA_013397275.1 Burhinus bistriatus | reverse complement strand
ATGGTTTTCTGTTCCTTGTATTTTTTTCCCCTTGTCTGTCCTCTTTTTACATAGAGTTAATCATAACTCGTGAGGGTTTTTTTTTTAGAATTTGTTCTGATCCTTATCCGATAGCTGTCCTACAGTTCAGGAAGGATGGATATTCTAGTATTTTCCTGAACTATAATGACAAACAGAAATATGGCAAATAAATCTAACACAGATTGAACTAAATAAAAGGACTCTTCTTTTTTTAAAAGGTGATGTAGCTATTCCTTATAGTCACTACTGGCTTTTTAAAGTTTTAAGATGTATGAATGCAACTGTAAATCTATCTGCCTGTCTGTCTGTTTTCTGCTTGTAGCCTATAAACGCCCTTAGGTTCATATGATAAACTACTTGTCCGATAATATCTTTAACTTTTCTGTTCCTTGCAATTATGTACCAGGAATTACAGGAGATGCCTTTAGTTACATGTGAATGCCTGTTCTCTGCTTGATGCTGTAAATCCTGCATTACCTGAAAGGTTAAAATATGGAGGTGAGGACATTAAAAACGCATCCAGAAAATGTAGTTGACAGGAAAAAAAGAAAATACAGCGACAGAGGGGAAATACCATAGATAAAATGATAAGGCAGAGAAATAAAGCATGACAAGACCATGATAGTTTGCATGAGTAATGAGAATTGAATTCGTGGTTTTTAAATTGCTGTTTAAATTCCTATTTGCATGTTTATCAGAAATCTCCTTTGCTTAAGTAAAACTGGCCTATATACATTTTTAAAATCCATGTATAACCCTGACTTTGTTAACTAGAGGAATCCGATCCAGTTAGACAGATGCATGCGTACGACACTATTTTAATAGTGGCAGTGTGCATAGGTCAGTGGCAGCTGTCTAAGATGGGCTTCATGAAGGGCTGGTCCCTGCTTTACTCAAAGTCAACGGGGCAATGTGTCATCTTAGTTAAGAGCAGGATTCAGTCCTGAGTGACTTGTAGAGAACCCCCAGGAATAAGCCCACATGGCCTTGAGCCATCTAAAGCTTGGTAGTCCTCTGATGTTTACAAACCGGTAGGAAAAGCCCCTTCTGCAGTATTCTGCGCACTTTTTGTCAGGGTTTGGTGGCTTCACCTCCCAAGTCAAAGGTGCTTAGAGGACTCAGTCCTGCTTTTGTGTCTTTCATGCTGCTGATCCTTCCTGGTTACGTGTGATTAATTTCACTGGCCACTGGGTGCCCCTGATTCCTCAGACAAATGCCAGTACAATACCATAATTTTGGTACTTAAAAAATGGTATTTTTAATGATGGAATATTGGACTGCTTCACCTCTGCAATTCACACAGGCGTGAATTTGGCTGCCTTTGTGTGTGGGTTCCCTGTATGCTTGCATCTGCAAGGAAACCTGCGTGCTTGGGTAATTGCACCTTCCACGTGTCCCAGCCATCTCCTGTGGACTCCCAGCCCGCCCTCCTAACACCTGCTGGCTGGTGAATGAACCATGGCGGCTTCTCTGGGAGGTGACCCGGACACGGTGGGGTTGAGCATCCTCCCAAAAGACACTGAACACCTCAGAGGGTCCTGGTCACCTGATAGTCATCAGCAGCGCTTTCAGGAGATGGAGAAACTCTCTGGTGAACAAGAGACAACAAACGTGATTCTGAATAGGCTCTCCAGCACGTAGACACTCAGAGTAGGCAAGGGCAGCCCTTTCCTCCTCTTCTGGAACAGTACTAGGAAATGTCTCATGCTGGACTCTACAGCCCTTTGAACGCTACAGGAGCTTGTTGGGAATGGAGCCACTGCAGATTGGAGTCACGTGCCTGCTCCTTATATGCATTCTTATGGCATCTCTGAAACAGATGCAAATTGAATTTCAAACAAAAGATATCACCACGGCTGCTACAGTGGTGAATGACCTAGTCTTTGAAAACTGACACTGCCATACACATTTGCAGGTGTACGTCCTGCACTGATAGGCTTTGGGTACAATGCAGAATTCCCCGCAGAAAAATAATCATTGAAGGGGTGCTGCTAAAACATAAGAATCGTCCTTTTTCTCTTTCTCAAAATGCTTATATACCTTTTTTTTTGTCAGTAAATGTTTTTGGTTATAGAATCAAATGAAACATACTTGCCTTTTTCACATATGCAACCTCTTTAATTAATCTATATATATCTCCTGAATTTCTGTTTTCTAATATACTGGTGCTATGGAAAAGTCGTATGTCTAATTTACATGTCCAAATTAGTTTCAACTTAGTTATATTGAATGATAATAGATTTCTTTTTCATATAATTAATGTTGTCTGCAAACGTAACGTGGATTAAATTTATCATTGTAAAGATCTTAAGATTTTAATATTTTTGCAGAAGCATAAATACAGTGTAGCTATAATTATTTCATTATGTATGTATAAAAATAGGATACGGGGGAAAGTGCATGCTTTCCTTCACTGATTACTCTTAATGTCTCCCAAATTTCCTGATTTACAATATTCTCCAAGGATGTAGATTTTTCTAATTGAAGTACAGTAATTTGCATATTTTTAGACCTTGTGACACAGTTAATTGATATGTCATTACTTATACGGCACTGAATATATTTTACACATTCACTGCAGAGGAGGCTCAACTTGAGATGCAGCGGCACTTTGCAAAGAACTCAAAACTATTCTGTTCGGTTTAATCTTTTCCTTCCTTTCCTCAGCCTTTCTTTATAAAAGCTAAGCAAAAATGGATGATGTAGTAATTGGTGTAGTTCCTGTTCAAATGTACTCGTTAAAATAATGTTACTGTGTAAATGACAGGATGAGAAAAGTAAGAGCAAGTAAACAAAGAAAGGAAGAATAATGGGAGAGACAAGGACAAAGAAGATAAGGTTAAGGCTGGGGGAGAGCTAAATGTCAATAGTATCAGTGCTGGCTGTTTGAAAACCAAATTGTTCTGTTTTCTTTTACACTACTCAGTATAAACTTGTTAAATGTTCACTGTGTCTAGGAATATTTTAAATGGGTCTTTTTATTTTAGGAGCACTATATTTATCATGGATGCTAGCCATGTGCCTAATAGTGCTCCAGTGTTCAATAAGGGGCAGAGTTTCTCTAGTGGCAACATATTTATTTCACCTGGTGCATTCCCCTGCAGAACTGAATGCTTTTGATCTTTATTTGCTAACCAGGAAGGTGGCTCAGTCGTGTAAAAAGGACTGAAGGGATTGTAAGTTTATTTTTCTAGGCTTCTGGTTAGAGGTATGGCTCATTGGCAATGGCATCCTCATCTCTGGTGGATTTATTATTAATATTGACCATTACTTACACAGCGGTAAGGGTGAATGGAGGTCTTATGTAGGTTAAGAAGATATGATTCTGCTCCTTGCCATGTAAAGAAGACAGGCTATATTATAGCAGGCAAAGGTGAACAGCAATGGAGACATGGGAAGAATCGGGTTGTAATGGGCTGGGTCACAGGTGCGAATCAGGAGCAATGCTGATGTTTCCCTAGATCATCTTTAGAGAGTGGGGCTTGCACAAGGAGAAGGACAGTGTCTGAAGGTGCAGCAAGTAGCAGGATGGTGCAAGTTCACGTAGTGGATGTGGTGCATTCCTGCAGACTGGCGTGTTCCTCAGGCAAGTTACTTTTCTTCCTGGCCCTGCAACGTATGTGATGCCCAAAATGTACAACTTACACCTGTGTTTATGCCACCTGGATTTTGCCCCATGGGATTTGCACCGTGAGCTGCCTCTGAGCTTAGTTCACGAATGTCTTATGTGCTCTTTTTCTCTTTTCAGTTTTGGGAGGATAAGGTTGGGTGTGAGAGCGGAAGATGTCACTGGAGTTGAGAGTTACTAAAGGAAGCTATTGCATTTTCTTAAAAAGTGCAGTATCTTGGCAGGAGTTTCTTCTAAGGCAGCAATAACAAATAAATATAAAACCACTGAGCACATCTTTTAAAACGCTTGTACACTAGAGGCTTCTGGCTTCAAGATACTTCCTGTTGAATCAAGCTCAGGAGACAAATACGAATTCTGAATCCTGGCTACAAAAGTAGANGAGGAAAGGGGAAAAATGCCAAAAGTGAGACCTGTCTCTCCCTCTGAATTTGGGATGCCTACTCTCATCTCAGACCAGAACGCTCAAGCAACTGCAGAAGGTGAAAATGATGGTAGAGCAGCAGCTCAGAAACGTATGTGGGAGGCTCTGCCCAAGTTAGCATTTCATTTGGAACTGATTTTGCTGCAGTCTCAAACCTGGCTGAACTCTCTCTCTACCAAAACAGGAAGCAGAGCGTTCTCCTGTCATAAGGGCACATTTTTCTGCTCTGTGATAAAAACACCTTTAAGGGAACTGTGGAAACCAAAGCTGTTGAAATTTATGGAATTTTCATTTGGTATATTGTGTGGTTTGTTGTTTGTTTTGGTTTTTTTAACTTTAAGCAAGCCATGGTGGACTTGCCCAGGTGGCAATCAATAAATAATAAAAAGCCTTTATTCCTGCAGCATCATGGTATGGCAAGAGAGTTTAGCTTTTTAGGATACCACTAACTTCACATGCCTTCAACCATCTATGAGACAGCTGTTTATGATAAGCCAACTGTTTAGGCACTACATCATTGGGGAGGGAGAGAGAGGTGCATCTCCAGAACGTAGTATCTGCCACCAGTCTCGGATGCCAGACTGAGGATGTGACAAATGATACAGGTGACAAAATCAGCAAAAGAAATAAGGAGATTTTGCTGTGCTAAAAGAGTAGCTTTCTCTGAAGATGCAGTTTCAGGATGATCTGAACGTAGGACAGTTAGAGGTGATTTCATTGGATTTTTTAAAGATAAATTTAACACCAAGAATAAAATAAGATGCAATATTTTAAATTTTTATTTCTGCTCCTTTTAAAATGGTCCCATTTTCTGTTTGAACTTTTTAGTAGAGGTTCAGCAAAGAAGTGTAGCATTTATTAATAGTAAAATATAATCTGGTCTGTATAATTAATAATAATTAATAAAGACATTCCTTGATGATTGTATTAAATGAGGTGATTGATTTTGCACTGGAGAGCATCTTTCCTTATAGGATACTTTCAACTTTCCTAAGAAAAGATGTTTAAAATAAAAATATGCAGCACTTAAAGAAATATTTTATTATTTCAAACCAGTTCTAAGCATCAATAAATATATACTATAAACCACTAATTCTTAAAAAGCAACGCAAGTCTTTGGATGTTTTTACATTAACGCGTTTCTCACTTTGCCAGTCGTGCAACTCTCAGGTTTTCCTGCCCTTGAAAAAGAACTGCACTTACGCATCGATTGTGTACATACAGAGTGCTGTAATTTCATAGACGAGTACATAAGGTGCTGCTGTGTTACAGCTGAGCAACGCGTGTGCGAGTGGTGCTAATCTCCTGTTCTTAGGAAGATTTCTGAAGGTTACTGTGCAAATACTAGCAACCTGTAGGCTTTTGCTTTGTTAATGAGAAGGCAAACCTGTTAACACCTGTCTTTCCAAGGAAAGAACTTGTATTTTGCTTTTCCATATTTTGTTGTAATGTTCACAGATCTCTTGTTAACTTTATTGCATTTTCCTTTTCAAGAGCATTGCTGCAGGTTCCTCTGTCTCCGAGGTAACATGTCCTCCCTCTGAGACCAGAGTGCCTCGTAACCTGCCCAGGGAGAGATCCCTCGCACATTGTTGAGATGCTGCTGCTTCTGGGATAGTCCCTTGTAGCTTCACCTCTTTGCAGGTCCATCAGGAAGGGATGTGGAGGTTAACTTCTCCAAGTGAAACTTGAAAGGAATTTTTAGAGAGCAGAGCATAATTACCTGAGCTGAAAATTTGCCAAGACACAGGTTGAAATTCCCCCTCTTGAGAGTTTTCTATTAAAACTACCAGCCTGGATAAATCCTGGCCCTTTAGACGTCAGTGGTAGTTGTCCCCTGTATTTTACCCTGTGAATCACCTTCAGCCTCGTCTAAGTCACATCTGGACTTGCAGTCCTCGACTGTGCAAAGCTGCTAGTGTCTTCAGGGTGAACTGTGGATAAGTTTGAGATATGTGCATGTAATTAATCTCTAAGTAAGGATGAGGAACAGTTCGTGTACAGCTGGAAAAAGGATGGGGAAGCATGCACTGGAAAGTAATGCTAGCTGGAAATCACGGGTGGCAGCTTTTCAGTCTGGCTGGTAAAAGCATGAAGATATCCAGTGGCTGGACTTTGAAGTTTGACAAATTCAGCCTTGGCATAACACACATTTATTGTGAGCGATGAGGGCAGTTAAATGCTGTTTGGTATGAGGTGCAGGGTGGGACTTGCCATGGCTTGTGCATTTTGAGAAGTTGGATGTCCTTTTGGAAGAAGTTACTTTCATACGTAGAAGAGTTTCTGTGGCCCTTTGGAGCCACGGTGAGGTACGGCTGTGTGTTTTCCTTCAGCTCTGTGCTCAGGGCACCTCTTACCCTTTTTCCTTTGCACGCTGTGGGCAGAACTGGGTTGCCTTTGCTGCTTTCAGCGCATCCATCACCCTTAAAGTCCCACCTCAGGAAAGTGATTATAATAAAGTCTGTGCATCAGGACTCCAGCAAGCCACCTGCAAGGAGGAGGAGTATTTTTTTTTTTCCCCTCCCACAATTAACTGGATTTATTCTTTGTTTCATAACTGTTCACTTCTAAAGCCTGATGTGTTCCACACTCGGAAGAGGGGCTCTGAAACAGGAGGGTACCAATGCTCATTCCTGAACTGCACTATATGTGTTTGACTGACATGGACATAGTCTTGTTTATCATCATGCGGGGGTGGGAAGAAGTCTGTCAGGTCAGACAAATGTGAATGTGCAGTCACCTTTCCTGGGTTGTTTTTCTGCTGCCAGGATCTTACCTGGTTTCCTCCTATTTTGCAGGGTCTTTGGTATTTGATGGAGTTTTAGTTTCTGTTTATTGAGTGTTTAACTCTGGTCATCTGAAAGCTGAACTGTTGTAATTTAACTGAAATTTTGAATTGAACGTAGAGCATCTGTGTGAAATGCGATAGCCTGAGATTGCATGGCATAATCTCATGGTCTGTTCTGTCTTGAAACTTTGAAAACTATCTCCCTTCACTTTTGTCGTCCAGATACTTTGATGAACAGATTTCAGTGTAGTCTCTTACAGAGAATTAGAATGAAAGTTAAATCTTCGTGGTCTTCAGGCATTAAGTATGTGTGTTATTAACTGCTCTGTAAGCTCAAATCTCTTGAAGTACTTGCAGAGATGCCATGACTCCAGAAAGCTTAGTCTGTTGTATCATGCGTACATACACATGCACACACGCACATGACCACAACACCTTGGCATGATTCTCGTTAACAGAGTAAGTGGAAAGACCAGGAGAGCTGCTCAAGTGAGTGCAGGAGACTGCAGGAGGAGAAACTGGCAGTACCTGCTGGTACTGCACTATATTTACAAATATGAATGATCAGTGGAGACCCTTATTCCATGAAGGCAACTATTACCTTCTTTTAAGCCCTCCTACTGTGTTTTTAGTGTTGTCTTTCAAAGGTTAAAAAATACAGGTCAAACCTTAGAGACTAAGAGGAGAGCGTTTACTACCAGAGTAGATCCATCAGTAACCACTTATCTATCTTTTGAGCTGCTAACATTTTCTGCCTGTCCTACTGGATGAAATAATGAAGCCTTTGTTTATTCTCATACATATAAAAATTCTAATATAAATTAGTTATCCTGAAAGCGAATATTCCTGATGCTTATTTCCATACTATTAGAATTGCAGAAAATCTGAAAGTAATATATGTCAATTAATATAAAATGTATAAACGGGTCTTTATTGAAAACCATATTTTTCTAATCTCTCGATTGTTTTTAAAAGCATTTATTTTTATTAACTAACAAACTTGCTTTGTTGGGCAGTTCATTAGCTGTAGAAAGATTTTATTATTTGCACCAAAAGCCTGTAATAAAATTCTAGTGGTATCGTTTAGAGCTCATTTTTTCATAAAGCATTATGCATCAGGTAAATAGTCTGAATGTAAATGTCTACTTTAGGCAGGGTTCATTAACGGGTAGGGAAGATGCAATTTTGACTAGGAATGAAAAATAAAACAATGAACTATTTCCTGACATAAAAATAATCTAATATTTCAAACTGGCTTGTACCAAACCCTTAAGATTGTTAAATTTTAGATGTAGCTACTATTACTTTTGCCCTACAGTGGACCAGTGTAAGCCAGAGTATAGCATACAATATTCAATATTATACAAGCATATAGTGCTGAACAGTAGATCTTACTCAGCCATAAAACTAAAATGCTTGCTGATTTTAAGATCCGCACTGTGAAATGGCAGCAGATCAGGGCTGTTTCTCTAGTGAATACGTATATAAACTGGGATTCAGTTAATTCACTATGTAGATTGGCTTGTAAGTTTTCATGATAAAGATCAGGTACTGACGGGTACCAAGATGAGACCGTTGATCCATTTCTCCACAGTGCTCGAGTAATTGTTATTAATAGTAATTATGTCTTACATTTACATACAGCTATATATTCATAAGTTTCCTAAATTGTGTAGCAAGCAAATGAAAAATCCTGCCCTTACTATTCTCAAAGTAGTTCCTTTGACTCGGGGAGCATCTCATGTTCGTGACATATATGAAGTCGATTTTTATGCTAGTGTTTTTTTACGAGGAGCTGATTAGCCTTTATTTTAAACTCAGAGAAATCCTTGATTCGGTATGAAATGCCTCTGTACCATCTAATATCATGGCAAATGCAGCCAAAGGCTAGAGATGACATTTATATGAGATTTCTGGCACATGACTGCCAGAGTAAAATAGCTGGGGTAAGTATAAACTGACTAAAGGATTTCTCTTCCATTTTCTGCAGCAGGAGTAGTTGGATATCCCAGAAGGTAGAATAATTTGTTCTGTGTTCTTAGTTTCCTTCTTTATGCAATTAAAGCTTAATCTCCTGTGTCCTATGTAGCAGACGGTTATCCTTGAAACTGGTATTACCATCCTTTTGCAGGTGAGGAATCTGGGGTACCTAAGATGTCTTTCCAAAAGCCATCAAGCGCTAGCACCACGTGAATCCTAGGACCAGGACAGATGAGAGGAACCTGGAAGTTTTGGCCCTTAAGCTTCTGTTCACCTCTGGTGCTTCTTTCTCCATGAACTTTGTGGCTTCCTTTATGAAATAAGAAATGCCCCAGTAGAGGACTGAAAACCTTGCTGATACTCCCACTCAAAACCCATTGAGACCAAGGACTTCAAAAGCTTCTTGCAAAATTTGCTTTGTGCTGCAACCTGAGCATATGTTCAGCTTGCCTGTTGGGAAAGAACTTTCTCCAGAAATTCAGAAACTTTGATTACTTGTACTCTGAGTTGAAGAGGTGTCAAAGATAGAGAGAGGTGGACCAGATTTAGGATCTGGCCTCCATCCTGCAGTTTAAACCTTCCTCTACCCCCAGGTGGATTTAAATTCCCATTGTCAGCATGTCACTGCTTCAGGTGAACTTGGCCTGCTGGCTATAATATATAACTAGGGGGAAAAAAGGAGGAAAATAACCTTTACAGCCTCCACTGTACAAATCCAGCAACTTTTATCACTAACTGTGCTAACCCTTCTGTTAGGGTTGCCGTGCATGGACCAACATGGCTCCCAAGGAGCTAGTCTGTTTTCTGGGTGAAAAAATACATTTCTGCCCTCTTCTCATGATTACTTCATAGAGCAAAAAGGATCCTTGGGTTCCCATCCGCTCTGTTGGGTAAAGGGTGTATTTCCTAATTTCATTGCAACTCAGTAGTGAAGCTTGTGAAATAATAATATATATACTGAAGGCTCTGTGGGGGACTGCAGTGAAGCAGTAGTTACTTCTCATAAAGTTTTTTAATAGGACGTGAGCTCCAGGATTCAAGGGAGAGAACATTAATGTCCTTTTCAGAACGTCGTGGAAAATAAATACTGTGCAGCACCAATCTCTTGGCAGTTTCAAAGAATGTCTAAAGAGGATCATTATGAGACCATTTATGATGGGAACATGACTCCATTGCAAGTCTTTGGAGTCTCTGCTGGGATGTTGTTCCTACTACTTGAGATTAGGAGAGGAAAGCAATTTCAACAGAAGTCTGTGGAGACCGTGTGGCAATTACATTACTGACAATATCAGTATGATTTTAGTGCGAGTCTCTGGAGACCTTAACTTCTCAGTGAAGTGAAATGCATCGTGCCCATACAAATTATATTATTGTTTGAAATAAACCAGAATAAGTTAAAGCTAAACAAGTACAGGAATATCAGGAGCATTCAAATTGATAAGCCTTGTGGCAACTTAGGCAAGAAATGCTACCCACCGCGTTGCCACGGCCTACTGCCATGGTCCTTCACCCCCTGCGTACCTGGGGCAATATGCGGGTGAGGATTTCTCTGGAAATCCCAAAAGGAAAGACTGCCTTATTTAGGTATCTGTATGGTTGATGGTCAGTCTAAAGAGGGAATGGTGCAACTGGGTTGTTTTACTGAGCTCCTGCTCTGCCAGTAGTGATTTGTGCGGTCTGGAAGTCGCAGAAAGTGAAGCTGTTAGTGGCAGCAGTCTTTCAAAAAGAGACTAAGGAAGGAGCTGGGGTTTAAAAATGTGGTGATGAATGAGCACAGCTTTTGGCCTTGTGGCAGTGGTGAAACAATGACTGGTTAAAACCATCTGGCATGGGCAGTGGTTGAAGTTTGCTGAGCTCAGAGAAGCACTTATTAGGCTTTGCTTTTCTGAAAGTACACCAAGACTGCCCTTGCTTTTGCTGGTGTTTTGCAAAGCCTGCTCCCTGGGAGGCTGTCACAGTGCACTGCCTGTTCCTGAAGCAGCAGAGTAACAGGAAAAAAAAAAAAAAAGAGAAAAAAAGATAGCTGTGGATCTGTTGCCACTGGCTGGGAGCTGAGCAAGCCTGCCCGCTCTTCCTGCCCATCGGCCACCCAGGACCTTTCTTTCGTCTTCCCTTCAACTGCCCCTGTGTAGGCTGTGAAGGGAAAGCTGCAGCATTTCCAGGGCTGGAGGAAGGCAGTCTGAAGCAGCCAGGGTAAAGTGCAGCGTTTGCATTTTATTGATTCTTACCTATTGATTCCAATGGGATGAAGTGTCTGCGAAAGAGAAGTGAGACTGGCAGGCAGACAGGAGCTCCGGCATCAGAGGCAGGCTGGCCCTGCCTGACAAGAGCCAAAGTATATAAACAAACACCCTGGGTATTTCCTAGGTCGAATCTAAGAAGAACCAAAGAACAGGAGTGCTGTTCCTGGGGAGGGGTGAGATATAAACCAGATGAGCCAATCTGGCCCAAACCACAACATTTGTGTGTGGTCACCTCTGCAGATAAAACAGGGCAAGGCAAATATGTGAGCGTTTCGTGACAGACTGCCTTGTGCCAGCTACATTTATCGTGCCATTCGTGTAAGCTGGAGGGTGGCAAAATGTAAATGTACATCTCCTTGCACAAGCAGTGATTCTCATTGGGTGACTCAGATGTGGGAACGAAGAGATATGCTGTAGCCTGACCCATCAGGTAGGAGGAAGATGTCTGAAGGGGTCCTGAACGTCCAAAACGTATATTTGAGTGCACCGAGTCCATGTTTTACTCAGTATGCTTTATACGAATCATTTTATTGGAAAGGCTAAGCACATACTGAGGAAAATGTGTTCAATAAGAGTATTGATCTTATTACGGGTTTCTTTGCAAATATATGTATATATAATCTCAAACAAAGCTGCTCTTCTGATTGTGGCCAGTTTATTACTGGCTCGTTAAAAAATCTTGCTTGTGCGCTGCATCTCTCCATGCGGTGTGGAGATGAAGGTGGTACTGAATCATCTCTTGTGCCCTCTGGATCCTGGGAGTCAAAAATACCCTGATGTAACTCAGAGTCCTGAGGGGCTCACTTGAATTCTGGCAACTGTCCCCATGCAGCACCTGCTGTGGCCACCAGACCTGGTGGCCGGAGCGAGGGGCACCTTCCTGCTCTGGGCAGAGGTGGAGACAGAGCTTCTCCCCAGCCTTTAGTGGGGAAAGAGCTGAGCTGGCATGTCTCTGATGGGGAGCCCGAGTCAGGTGTCAGGAGCCTTGTCTTTGCTTGAAGAAAACCACATGAAAGAAGCAATGTTAGGAAGCCTGTTGTGTCCGGTGCCTGTGCTGCACCTAGCAAACAGAAACCTTGAGAAATGACCTTCTCGCTTCATTTTCTGCCTCATAATTAATTGTTGAGCTCCCAAACAAAATTGGTCAAGCACTAGGACATGACTGTCTGTATAACCCTACAGAAAACATGGCCCCAGCCTGTGGGGATCCCCAGCAATAGCTGTAAGCAGTGCTCCCACCGTCAATTTGTACCAGGCTCCATCTCTGTCCATCGCTTCTTCCCTGGAAATAATAACCCAGCAGTGCCCCCACAGCCTTTGTTTCCCCTTTCACTCCTCATCTCCCAGCACAGATTTCCCCACAGCTTTTGTTCTGGCTGCCGAACACATCCTTTTATGGACAGACAGAGCTGTCCCTTTCCCTGCTCCCCACTTCTCTTCTCTAAATCCAACTCTCCTGTCTCTTAAACGACCCACAATTTCAGACATGATGGGATTTTGAACATGGAAGTGAATTTGATTGTAAACAAAAGGGTAGCTGACTTCATTGCATGAAAAAGAAATGCAAAAGATTATAAAAAGACAGAAGAAGGAAAAGGAAGATGGGCTTTTTTATTCCAGTTGAAGTGATGTTAATCAAAGGGCTATGAGTAGCAGAAGAAGTTAAGTAATTTGAATGGTATGTTCCTTCCATCTTGCAAAGTCTTCTATGCTTAAGTTTAAGGATATATTAAATTTTATTAGATACTAACACAAACTCTGTGTGGGGAAACATGCTTGACCACTGATTTTTAATTTCTTAACTGATTTCTTTAAACTCTTAAATTCCCCTTTTATTCTTGCTTATGGATTTCCCTTATGGTTTACTGGAAGAGAAAATAATGTAAAATTTGCAAACCATGGCCTTGCTTCTGGTCATACCATAGAACCAAAAAGCAGAAAGAAAAATTGAAATAATTTTATCCCGCTGCTTCCCTCGTTCTTTCCATGAGTGCATGTTAGAGGAGAAAATAATGAGACAGTATGGTCGAGCGGTGGACTGGCTTGGCCAGGAGAGGTCTGCGCTGGTCCCGGCTGCCGGCATTGCCGATCTGGTTTGCATGGATGTCGCTTGGTAGGACACAGGGTGTGAATTACAGCAGTGGTGGGCACCACCGGGCTGCCACAACAGCCAGCCTTGCTGCTGCGTGCTCCAGGGGTCCCTAACAGGGAAGACTCGGGGATCTGTCTGCCTACTTCAGTTGTCCCGGCGTGTGGGGGGCATGTCTGCCTTCTGTGTCTCCGTCCAGCTCTGTGTTGCCCTCTCTGCCCCTGCTCAGGGGACACCCCATGGATGTCTGCTTGCATCCAGTCTGTCTCCATCCTAGAAATGCCAGTTGGCATCCGACCAGCATTGCCTCCCGTCCTGAGTGGTGGTGTCACTGAATGATGGCATCGCTTGTTTCCAGCTACTGCTGAGAAATGGGGTAAGTTGTATCTTCCATGTTGTACCAAAAGAAGCGTGCTCAGCACGCTCCTTAGCTTTAACCAGCAATGTGTTTCCTGCAGTCACTGATCTGCTTGTTTTTCGGCTAAAAACCTAAGAGGTCCTGCTCTTCCTGAGACTAGCAACGAAGGGTGAGATTCTGCCTATGCAGTAAGATGCTAGAGTTAAGGGTATGCAACTTGAAAATTCTGTTGCCTCTAGTTTTCTTTCTTGTTATGCTGTATTCACTTTGAATGCTCTTAAATCATTGTGGCTTTTTGCTTAACCTGTTGGAAGAAAACAATAGGCCTATCATTAAGTTTAAGTGCAAGATACAATTAAAAGCTCAGATCTCTGATATGGCACTTTAAAAATCCCTCTTTAGATGGAAGAAGGTTTCTTTTCCATTGGGAACTCTGCATTATTTAGTAGATTTGCCTTGCAGGACAGATCGTTTCAAGGCTTTACGATTATATAGAGGATCAAACATTTCTGTGGCCTGAATTAAAGCAAAATAATCACCAGCTCAACACAACTTTGTGGTTTCCTGGACAGGCTTTTTTCTTTCCTTACCTTCTGAGCAGATTCTTTTTCCTAAGTCCTCTTTATTTGAGGTGTTTTTTCTTCCTGATCGAACCTTCGATCTGGTTCCTTAATGAAGCAGCTCGGCCAACTCAAAGAAAATGAGAGTTTCGGACGGCTGTTCCACTGCCTTCTGTCGTGAGCACCCCAGAGGTGTCTAGACCCCAAAACCCTGGCTCCTAGAAACCAGAGAACCTCTTTCTTTTATTCAAATAAGAAAACCAGTTAATTTCACCCTGTGCTGTTTGTATTCTTTGGCTGCTCATTAACATCTCTCCTTTAGAGCAGACTCTCTAAATGTAGTACTTTTTTGCTTTTGTCATTCATTTTTCTTTGTTTGGTTTTATTACTGGCCTCTGTCTCTCCAACTGAGCAGCACTTTTCTAATACTTCTTCAGTCTTCTGGAAGGATACTGTATCCTTCAGTGCTTGTATTGGTCCCTGAGTTGAAGAGCTACGGCTCAAACAGACATTCAAAAAATAATTTATTTCTGGAGGAGCAAAAACGTTATGCATTTTACATCTCCTTTAATACACAGAACATTGTGGCGTATGCTGGACTGTTTGGTTTGAAAGAGAATATTCATACTGAACAAAAAGGTTTCATTTCCAAAAGTGGTGGTTCTTTACAAAGTACTTCTCCCCACAGTTTTTTTCAGTGAAATTCTGAATCCTGGCTGCCAACTGCGGTTTCTGGTGGTGGGATGCTGCTTGAGTCAGGGCAGGCTTGGTGTCAGCCTCACATCTGCAAGCTGTAAATGATGTATGAAATGCAAAATCCTCATTTGCCCCGTGTGTGGGGAGAAGGGAGATGATGCTTTGCTGCCGCTGGTTCTCTGTTCTCTTAGCTGAAACTCCTCAGTGGAGAATCATTAAAAAATAAATACAACAATAAAGAAAAAGAAATGACAGCTGGAAGACATCGCAAAACTGCAGAACAAACAAATGGGAGAGCCAGTTAAGGCCACCTACCGCTGCCCATGGCTGGCTACACGAAAGGACTGCCAGGCACGTTCCCTTCTTCTCTGACTTGAGTCTTTTTATTTTCCTGAGGAACTGTGCTTCGTATCAGCTATAGCACCTGGTTGAATCTGTCTATTTATCTTTTCTTTTAATTAAGAAATAACGTCAGTAGGATGAAAATAAAACCTGACAGGATGAACATCTCCTACTGTATTATAAAAACGAAGTGAAGGTGAAACTGAGATGTTTATTTTTGAAAGCAAGAAATCATTTTCTAGTGGCAAGATCTTATTACTGGGAGCTTATTGTTGTTATATTAATGAATGAAAAATACGTACGATGAAGTGAACAACAGGAGATCTGACCAGACAACCAGAAACTAAGCTCCTCACATAGGCGATGGTGCAACTGAGGCTAGTGGTTGACTGCTATTTTTGGACAGCCTGTCCTGGCTGGCTCAAGAGAGGATTTTGTTCTGAGTTAACTGGCCTGAAGAATTGCCAGACACCCCTGGTAAGTGATTGGCGGTGTCTGGTCCTTAATGCTCTTAACTCCCGTTGACTGCAGCGGAGCTGACGATGGATAAGAAGGCAGCATGGACATTTCTAAGGTCTCTGGAGTTGAACCCAGAGATGTCCATCAGGCATGCAGGCTTCCTTGGTGTTGCCTGCAGAGGGCTGATCACTCAACAGTGGGGACTGAAACCCATCAGCCTCCTGAGAAGAAACATGTCTGCATACTCACTGCTTACTGCAACAGGAAGTGCAGAGGAAAATAATTTTTTCCTTAATTTTGCCTTTCAGACTGTTTGTTGATGGCTGCAGGGAAGGGTCTTGATCCACTCAAGATCTACAGCTCTTTCCTCAAGGCACCTTTCCTTGGACAAATTGACCTGGACTGGCTTTTTTCCTTTAGAGGACAGCTCAAAAAAACATATCCTCTTCTTCAGCGTAGCTGAGTGGTCAGGAGGTTTGACCATGGTGAGATGTTTGAGGGTTTGGGTTGTCTTTTTTCTTTTTCTTGTGGCGTTTCCCACCAATTTGCCCATGCTCAGGATCGTGGCTGTGGTGATGGGCTGCAGGTTGGCCTTGGGGGGGGGGGCAGGTGGGGAGCGAGCAGGAGATCTTCCACACCTTTCTAACCCCCACCCAGCTGAAGCAGTGTCCAAAACTTTGCCAGAGCTGGGCAGACAGCCAGCAGGGTGTAAAGATGGGATGAGAGCAGCTGGGTAGGGAACTGTGTGTTCTTGCTCCCAGGAATATGTCTGTATTTCTAATTTAAATCACTCTCAGATACAATGAAGAATAAAGCATTTTGATCAGAGTTAGCGATGACCTATTTAACACTTAAACTGTTTGGCACTTATTTCAGCTTGTTTATGAGTCCTTAGTGAGTTTAATGAGTTCTCTTGGATGTCAGCATTTACTACTAGCGTAGCTTTATGGCCCTGGATTCAGAAGATGTGAGTGGCTGGTTTTGTGATCTTGGGCAATGCCCTGAATGTGGTGGTGCCTCAGTTTCCCATGAAGAGGACAATGCAGGATACCTTTCATGGCTGCTTGCGCTGCAAATTATATGGGACAGTTATTTAATTACATTTTGTTTGCATAATACCCAGTATAACGGGCACCTGGCTTTCTGTAGGGCCTCTAAATGATGCTATTTTAAAAATGAAAGGTGATCGTTAAGAAATGCAGCATAGCATGACAGGGACACGCATATATATGTACAGTCTTGTCTTAAAGAAGACAGAAAAATAGCAGTGTCTATTAGTCAAAGTGATGCAGTCCCAGGACACCACAGCAATTATTTCATTTGTATTACTCTCTGCCCATGTGAGAACCCATACCTGCTTTCCAGATTTTCAAACAGATAAGCAATTTTTTAATTGATGCTCAGCCTGAATATATCTAATGTCAGCCAACTGTTGTTAATAGGAGCTATTATAACAAAAAAGTGCTGATATTTTAAATGTAGTTGGTCAATCCCAGCAGGCCTATACATTCAGGCCTCTTCTACAAGGTTGCATTAGTCATTTGACACTGGTGCTGAATTTATGTTGTCAGATCCATGCCAGCTATTGAAACTTGACAACTAATTCTGGATAAGACTGATTGGAATTGATAAACCCTCTTTTATTTTGGGGCGAAAATTGGAAGTGGCTGCTGGTCCAAATAGAATCTCTTATCTAGTATGGCACGATGGCATTTAATGAAAAACATTCAAACAAATCTACTCTTGGATTGCCCTGAAGATAGAGAGTTGCAGAGTTGGATGCAATTCAAATCAGTAGTTCTTTATTTTGCATAACTTTGGGGCATGCCGAGGCGTTTCATCAGTACCTGATGTCATTAACTCTGGCGGCCACCGCCTAAATGTCTTGCTCCTCACATGTATGAAACATTGTATTATTAGAGGAATGCTTGGAAGATAAAAAAATATGTATGTTTGTTTTCTATTCTTTGCATGCGCTAATAATGACACCTTAAGTTATTAGGACTGAAACGTGTTTTAAATTTGAATGTTGTTTTGCCCTGTATAAAAAGCATTACCTTGGGCTTGCAGTAGTACTTATTTTTAAACTCTGGCTGTAGCTCAGCTCCTTATTTTTTTCATGCGATACCCCAAAACAAGCTAAAAAGCTGCACAGAAGGTGGTGTGCACTGTCAGGCCAGCTCCTCCTGCTGCAGCTCCACTTTGCCACCCTGGAGCTGCGTTACTGTTGGGTTATGGCCACACTAAGAAGCCATCATGAAAATTAGTCTGAGCCTAACTGTGACAAGATGTCTAGATGGCCGTGGCACTGGGTTTGGCCTGTGCCTTGCTGCCTTGTCATATAGGCAGAGCTGGTGCCGGTGTGTCTGTCCCTGCTGTGTGGATGGTTCCCAGGGAGCATAGGAGGACCAGAGATCAGAAGCCAACTCGAGCTCTGTTGGCAGTTTTAAAAATAGGAGGGATATCAGCAAGGCATGACAGTGTCACCTTCAGCCCCTTCATGACTGTGCAGCACTGCAGTACGTGTGACACTGTGGGGCTGCGTTGCATTTTCCAAGCAGCCCTCCCATATTGAGGACTGCCGGCCCAACTTTGCGGGGGAATGGGCTTTTACAGGGTTGGCTTTTTTTTTTTTTTTGGCTTTCCAGTGTAATTTCTATCATTCTTCAGTGCTGCAGCATATTCTGATGTATTTGAGGCATTATTTCCTCTTATAAATACAGATAATTAAGGCATTGCCTCAAGTACTGTCATGTGGTGAACACTAAGTGGACTAGTGAGTCTGCTCTCCTGGCCATGCCTATGTTGTTCTGGTAGCAGCAAACTTAAAAGTTATTTTAATTTGCACATAAAAACTGAGCTATGGAGAGAAACTTAGCTTGTATCAGGTAATAAAGCACAGACTCAACCTCGTGCCTAGTGCTTCCAAACAAGGTGTCTCTGAAGGCATCTCAGCAGGGATAGAGAGAACCACAGTAAGGTTCGAATGTGGGGGCAGCCAGTAGGAAACAACAGGAGTAGGAATGTAGGTGGGATTTAGGCCGGCTGAATTTAAGCTTAGGAGGGTAACTCAGCTTCTCAGATGGCCTTTGGATAGGGGAATCACCTGGGGCTGAGCAGCATGTCGCATCTTTCAGCCTGCCTCATCCTTCCCTCTTTGAGACTTCCCTCACTCATAGTGACAGTTTGGCCACTCTCCCATCTCCCCAAACCTTGGCAGTGAAGGTGCATCTCAGAAACTGCAGGTGAGCTATCATGTCCCTCCAGCCTGGCCCCCACCCTCTCTTTCGCCTACCAAAGTGCAAGGGAGAAAAGTTTGACAAATTGTTGTCCACCCAAAGGTTCCCAAGTTCTTTTACTCACTTCTATTTTTAGACTGATTCCCTTCGCTTTTTTTCATTCTGCTACATTTTGCCAGATTTCTGCCCGGAGGAAATTTTTATAGCTCAATTTTAAAGCCCTTGCAATTGAGGATTTATCCTGGGAATGACACAATCCAACTGGAGTAGCACAAATGGCACAGTGCTGAAATAAAAGGTTATCAAGACTGTAATTTATTTGTTTAGGCCACTCAGAGTACAAAAATGCCTCTTATTTCTTCAGCTCCCTGAGTGGGTTGCAGCACGGTGGATGCTTTCAGACTGTCTTGCTTTCTCCGTCAGTCATTTTCTCTACAGCAGCATTTTTCAGGAAGCGCAATTAAAAAGCTGTTTCCTGATATGTCCTCCCCCTGCCTCCATCCCTTCCCCTTCAAAATCCCAGCTTGGGCACAGGTTGTTTCCTCCTTTCTCGTCCAGGTGACTCGGGGGTGACAGAGGGTAATGAACTCTCTTCATGTCTCGTTATACGGCAAGAGACTGAAATAGCAAAGTGGCAGGCTTAATCTCCAGCAGTTAGGGTGAAAAAGAGAGGCAGGATGTGAAACCCACTTAAAATATGTTTCCATGTTCTAATACACATTTTGAATTTATAGAGAATTGACTTGTGCCATTTGTTCAAAGCCAGAAAATGTATGTGGTCTGCAGTTGAACTTACCACACTATAATAATGTGCCACGCAGTTTTCAGCAGTGATGGATACTGTTTTTCATGAATCCTTTCTGCTGAGCTGATTCAAGGCCATCCACAACAAAACCGGTGATGGTCATTAGCAGTGCCCCCTGCAAAGCTATTCAGTTAGGAGCTCGCAGGTTGAGGTAGGCAGCGTTTTTGTGACCCTTCCTTGCTGGCAACTGGGTGGATGTAGCCACAGAAGAAGATGGTTTGCCCCTGGGGGGTAAGACAGGGCAAGCAGTGATTAGTCTCTAACTGGAAGACAACTGAAGGGCTGTAGGGAGTGACAAAGAGCAGTGATAGTTCCTTGCTAGGCATAAGGAAGGTTGTGTGCTCCAGGTAAAGTCACATGAGAGAGGGAGATAACCCAGCTCCCCAGTGCAGATGCTGCACGCCGGTGCCATCAAGGACTTCTGAGGAATACCTTGTTTCCTCCCAGTAGGAGCAGCACGTGTTGGTTGGGCTGCCCTTGTTGGGAGGCAGAGCTGCAGGCAGCGTGCAGTGGTGCCTGGATGGGGGCAGCCGTGCTGCCTGCTCTGGGGTGGGAAGAGGAACCCCATGTTCGGTATGGCTGGAGCAGTCTGGAGAGAGATGTGGGAGAGAGTGGAGTTGGAGGGGGAGGTGATGCTTCAGCAGGAAAGTTTTATCTCCCTGTGGCTCTATCTGCAGCAAGTGAAAGTTTGGTAGCACTGTTGGTGTCACAAACTGGAAGCTCCAACACCGTAAGTGCAATCCTGGCCTGGTGCTGCACCTGCACAGCAATGCAGTGGTTGGTATGGAGCACAGGGTGCCAGGACGTGCTGAGAAGTCACCTCCTGAATAGTAGGTTTGTGGTGGGCAGCGTTCCCTGCTTAATTGCTGGGTATTTGGAAGAACTGGAAACAAGTGAGTCAGGGGCCCCTCACCTCTGCCAGTGTGAGGTGTCGGCAGCTGGGAGACCACCCAAAGGAAGATCTTCATCTTCTGCTTACAACTCTCAGCCCATCCTACAGCTGGCTGAAGGCAGAAGATCTAGATCCCCAGCATTTTTGGTTTTACCTAAAAAAAAATGAAGCCATTTTAGATGACATGTGGCTCTCTGGACTTCTGTTTTGATCTTCTTGAATCAGTCTGGAAGAGTTGAGGGGGCTCTGATGGACCAGGCAGCTCTGGTTGAGCCCTGTGGTCCAGGCTTTTGTGTTGAGCACTCTGTGTAGACACATGATGGATATATCTTTCTCCTATAAGCATCCATGAAAATTCTTTTTCTGCTTTCTACCACTTCTGGAGTAGACCGATTTCATGTGCTGTCTACTGTTTTTTAAAATCTTTCCACATAGCCTCCTGGCATTTTTCTTTCCTCTGGTGTAAATTTATAACCAACAACCTAGTCCAATGGATCAAACATAGAAATAGATAAACTTTCTTTTCAGTTTGTCTGTTGTTCTGTACATGCTAATGAATAGATATCAGAACCTTCCATTGAAAAAAATAGACATCAGAACCTTCCATTGAAAAATGCTTTATCACACAAGTAATTCCCTCCTCACCCCATGCCTGCTGCATGACTTGTTAGGAGGAAGGGTATCGAGAGTCTGTTTCAGCATGGCTGTAGGAAACCACCAGCATGCTTGCTCAGACTGCTTGTTTGCTCTGTGTTAGGTGAAATGATGTTTATTTGCAGGCTGTCACGTCGGTGTCAGACTTTTACCACATGAGCAGGTACCACCCCCACCGTCTGGGTAGGTCATAACCATGTAGGACGAGTGCATGGAGGAACTGGAATCTCGGAGGGAGATCTACTCTGGAGGTCCTAGCAGGAATTTCCTTCTTTCTCTGCAGCACACAAATCAGAGTTCACAGCCACTGTGCTTATACAGGCATGCCCAGTAGCCACCTTTATAAGAAACTTGGGAAATGCCACATTCATCAGACTAGAGTTTGGCCCTTACGGCCACTGATTTTATTCCCTTAGCAAGAGGCATGAGTGTAGACGTGTAGAGACACAGCAAATAAATAATAAAAGGGCTCTTCAGCTACCCTGCATTTTTAAGAAGTAATAGTGGCTGAAGTCTGTGAGAATATGATAAGTATCAAACACTTATTTTTCCAACAGAATGACAAATGCGTCTGGTTAAAAAAGGGTAATTGGGTAATGTGGAGTACAATAATATCTCAGCGGTCTCCCATTTCTTTTTAAAGAAAAGTACAAACCATAATGCATGCATGCTAACATACAGCAGGAAAACGACTCTTTCTCAAAACATATGCTGGCTCCTAACTAGTGTCTGGCAGAAATATCTAGGCAACTAGAAACCAAATGTAAAATCTTGATTCAGTTCTTTTGATATGTGCATCAATCATTTTATATTGCTCCAATTTTTAAAGAGTTTGAGATTTTTCACTACTTTTAGGATGCTGTGCAGATTACAGAACTGTAGCCTATGTGTACTAAAATAGTCATTTGAAAATAAGTACTAAAGATACAAATGCTGTTGTTGTTTCTGCGACTGGAATAGCTGGTCCGTCTCCATCCCAGTGCTGGGAGACCTTCGTTCACTGGGTTGGGGGGTTTCTAAGTCTCTGAATGTGCGTGTTGCATACTCCAGAAGGGTGATTTAAATGCTGCAGCAGAAAGAAGCTGGGATTCCCATGTGTAGTAAAGCAATGCTATGTGGTGTTACAGAGTAAGACTATAAACGTGGTGTCCTGTATCTGCCTGCTAAGGATTCCTATACTGTCCCTTCTGATCTGCAAAATATGCATGGATTTCTGTCTCTTCCCCTCAAACTTATATTTTTATGTGGTTACCACACAACAAAGCTTCTGAATTTTACTGCTATGGATTCAGCTACAAATAGGCTTTCCTTTTGTATATTTGTATTCCATGGGATAAGGACAGGGAGCTAGATTTGCCCTAGTTTTGTTTGTCATTTCTTGGATAGAGATATGGGCACAAGGGCTACACAGGTGGCCTGTACATGCTCCGAAACCATTTGCATGGGACTTCCTGACATCCGTGTCTGTGGCTGCAGAGACTGTACATCCGAGGCATCTGGCCAAATTCCTCTTTCTTCACCTGCAAATAAACTTGCAGGTGGAAAAAGAGATCTTGCCTGGGGAAGCTGGGACATATGGCAGCCCTAGATGAAGGTTAATTTGTATGATTTGAAAAAAAATCCTAATGCTTGCAGAAGTGCTACTTAAACCTCCACTGCATAAAAATCTGCCCATGTGCTTTTTTTTCTTGGGGGGGGGGGGGGGGGGGGCGCGGTTTCGGTGTGT
>VYXH01004463.1:0-32687 GCA_013397275.1 Burhinus bistriatus | reverse complement strand
TCTTATTAATTTTTTTGTGTGGGGGGGGGGGGGGGAACATGAGCTGGTGTTTTTTTAGAGGAAAACATTCCACCCAGGCAACATTGGCCTGCTTGTAGAATGATGGGAGCTGCAGATTGCATAAATATATACCGCTTGTCAACTGAAGAGATTGTTTCACTGTAAACCTCTGCTTAAATGGCTGTATTTTGCAGACGATATTTGAAGTATCTGCATTCTGAGGCTGGAAGTGTGCACTTAGACTATTAGCTGTGTAAAACCAGAGAGTCAAATCTTACATCCCTTAACTGGGACTGCTCGCATAACACTTGCAGGACTGGTCCCTCAGCTTGCACAGGTACATGCTTCGAACTCTCTCTTCATCACCAAACACAGAATTTACCTGACAATAAAAGGTATCTTTTATATCATGTATAGTCACAATAATGTTTATTTAAATATCGTCTGATTTCCTCAGCGCTTTTATTATTTACCAATAGAAAAAATGACACCATTACTTTTCTTCTGAATTTTTAAAAATGACAATAGTGCAATTAAATTACTGAATTCATTTATATTTAATTGTACTTTTGGTTTTAATGTGCTATTGGAGGACATTTCTTACTGTGACTGTTAGTTTTCCATGCAACATAAGAAAATCTAAAGCTGTATTAAGGAAATATATTACATGGTCAAGACAAAGTCTCATTAGTGTTATTTATGGCATGCTGAAACCTCATTAGGAGAAGGTATGCTGGATTCAAAAATGCATTACTGAGAATGGTTTTTTGGGGGGGGGTAGGAGAGGAATTGCTTTTATTGTGTTTCTTTGTCACATACAGAGTGGTTAGTGGACATGTTGGTTTCCTAAAGTGTAAAATAAATTAAGATAGAAGAAAAAGAGTAATTAATCTAAGTAGTAAGTATAACCTCATTACAGATTGGGAATAGCCTGCACATGGTCACAAGGAGTTTCTGTTTACTGTTCACCTTAGTTTTCAACTAACCATTAATTTTTAACTTCTTTCACTGGAGGTAAAAAGTGATATTTTTCAGCATAGTAGTTTGCATCTTAAGCAGTAATAATGTGCTTTTAGTGCACTTCAGACCAGGGATGAGTGAAACTCGAGGTGCAGAGTCACAAATAGCCCAATTTAGGTAGTAGCATTTGCTCTAATGAGAGCTATATATCCAGTCCTGCGTAAATATTGTTTGGTAGGCATACAAGGAAACCATTATTTGCAAGTAAATGAGAACAAAAGGAGAGTCCCTGAATTGTCAGTTTGGACAGGAAAGTCATTCCGCGTGGGCAGTATCGTTCTCCAGGCTGGCATTGCTGCCATTACATCCCAGGGACTTGAGCAGCCCCAAAATTAAATCCCACCATTCCTCCAGCCCTCCATCCCCGCTGCCGCCGGCACAGACCAGATGCGAGCAGTTCGTTCCCCTCCTCGTCTGCTCCCTCCCGCCACTGGTCACTGTCACCGCTGCTGCACAGCTGACAAAATCCCTTACAGTGGAACTTCACTGGGCTGCCTCTTGACAGCCGCGTTACCTGCTAGCCACGCACATTGTTTTGACTTCTTACGCCAAATCCACTTAATGCTAACGCTGCACACAACTGCTCTGATGGCCAAGGGTATTCAGGCTCCCTACGCTGTGCCTGTTGCTGAAACGTGCGTACCTGCGGGGCTCTTAAATAATAAAGCATCTATTCTTCTGCTCATAATAGTTCTTACAGCCAGTCCACATGTGGCATCTGTGGTGGCATCTGTAACATTTATGAATGTGGTTTATGTGGTTTGTTTTAGAAGTTGGGAATACACGCTAGCTTACATCCAAGGCTGAATCAGCTCGGTGAACCCAAAAATGCTGCACACCACCTCTCCTTCTAGGTTTTTTTCCCCAGTATGCTACCTTAGGGTTCCTCAGAGAGCCTTGGATGTCAAGGGATAACTTTACCATAGAGTCACAAAATTATCAGTTGACAGATGACTAATGCCAGGGTTTTTCTGTGGGCTAAATCCCTACTTTCCCCAGTATGCTACGGAGACCTAGTAGTTGAACTAGATCCTGTCCCTTTTCCCTGTCCTCTCTCCACTTAGTCACTGTGGCTGTGCCTTTTTGTCTTCTTATGGTTACAGCGGACATAGTATCACGTTACTGCAGCACCTGCAAACTACCTCTGAAATGACGACCCTGTTTGGTTTTTCCATGTAGCAATAGGAAGTCATAGGCAGTCTCTGCTTAAAAGTGATCTATTGATATAGACAAAGCAGATTGGGAGGGGGTGGAAGGAAAGCATGCAGGCAAAACAAATAAAATGATGGTTTTTAGAAAGTATGTGAAAGCTACCTTCGTTTTTTTCTATTAGTTTTCTTCCTTTAAGAGGTTTTGGGAGAAGATGAGGGAGGAAAGGTATTTCGCTATGATGCTAAAGAGAGATGTGGAGGCTGGAAGGCGCTCAGGAAGAAGTAAAGGAAACTGAAGAAAATGGACTTTGGGGTTAGCAGGTTAGTGCTCAATAGCAGAGAACGTGTGCAGTAAGGCCTTAGAAAGTGGCTGGTTATGTCTGATACTGTTATTGTGCCAAGGGCCTGACTATAGCTTCCTGGAGTAGCACCAGAAAGTGCTGCCCATCAAAATCAGGTCACTTTGCTGTCAACATGCACGCGTGTGTGATCTCAGCTTGCTCCAGGTCCTTGCTGTAAGCCTGCTGCCTTTGGAGGAAAAGGTACAAAAAAGAGGAGAAAAGGAATAGGCCTAGAAGGTTAAGGACAAGTTGAATTCACCCAGGAAATACAAAACAGGGTATTTCAAATAAAGAAATGAGAGGAGCAGATAAAAAGCAAGGAAGCGATGAGTATCCTCTGGCTTTTTTCAGGAATGTCTTTCTGCCCAGATTCACATAGGTGAAGGAGAACAGGGAAGTTGATGTACTTGTGCCTTAGGGAGATCGAAGCCATAGGTCTGAGGGTTGCTGGAACGTGTGGAATAAACAATCTCAGTCTTTTTTCTTCGATCTCTAATGCAGCTGTCTGGTGCTGTGTGAAGGGGAAACTATGACAAGGTCTCATCCTCCCTCCTCCATCCCTACCCTGGACACTCTCCCCGTATTGCAATGGTGATGCCAAATACTTATCTTTTCTCCTTCACCAGCCTGCTCTGTGTTCTAGCTTACCATATAGATTGACCAGTACTGACTCTTGTGTGACAAAACAAAATGAAGAAGCCATACTAAAGACACCACTACCCCACATTCAAGATGTGCTTGTGTTCACACCCTTGTTCTGGTGGATTCCCAGCACTCTTGAAGCCACACAGGGTGGTGAGCATGTCCAGAAGATGCACAAACTAGTTAGAAAGAGCTGGCAGTATTCCTATATGACAAATTCAGGCACAACCCTGAAAATGGTTGCAGTATGAGGGCTTAGTATCTGTTAGCACCTTTGTAGAGCAGAGCTGTGTGTTAGGTAGGGCGTCTGAGCTACCCCTGACACTGAGCTGGAAGACAGTTTGTGTTTGTGGCATCCACGTGCAAGGTGAAAGAGAAGGCCTGATGGCTGTGGAAGAGGACAGGGTGCCAAGCACCTCAGCGTTATCTCTGAGTAAGCCTCATGTCTGATTAGACAAATTACTTAAGAAATTAAAGCAATCTCCCTCAAGTCCATGTGGGTCTTGGGGGTTTGACTTCGTAATTTTTGAGAGTCCCATTTATCCGCTGTCATTTGGGATGATACCAGTAACTCCCCTGACGTGGGGAATGTCAGTCCTTCTTCTTTCATGTTTGTGATGTGTGGAGTTAGCATTATAATCATCATTTTAAAACATGCCTTTAATAATAGTCCTTAATAGCACTACAAAGTAAGGGTGGTACGTGCTACAGATAGAAAACTCCAGATGTGTTCATGATGAACCTAGGAAAGCTGTGATTAAGCTGAATACTTCCGTTATGGCCACTTGGTTTTACGTGTATTACTGTGAAAAGGGTAAGCAAAGAAACCACATAGGCCAGTTGGAGTGCTCTCACTGCTAGCTGGATTTCCCTTTGGGGGGGGAAAGGGACAAGTCAGGATTCCTTTTGCATTGTTTTTTGGAGCATTTGCATCCTGAACTTAGTAAAAAAGGAGTGATTTTGAAGCGTAGCCAAATTCCTGGCAGACCGTGACACTTCCACAATAATATCACGTTGAGGGCTGGTGTCACATGGAGCTTTACTGGCAGTACTTGTGCGGAGGCCTACTTCGGAAAGAAAAGCAGGCAAATTTCATTCCAGTTCCACTCTAAAGAGGACATGAGAGGAAAATGACAATGAATTTGATTTCTGCTTTCTTAGCTTGTCACAAAATGAGGGTGTCTCCTACAGCAGTACACAAAGGCTGCAAGTACTTGCACCTGTCACTGGGAAACCTGCCTCAAGATTTGGTGCAATATATTACTTGAAAGATTTATACCATTTTCCCTTCATCTGTTCTGTACATTGTTAGTGTTACTAATCTTCTATTATCAGGAATAGAGCAGGCTATTTGTTGCTCAAGTGTCCGTGATGATATGTGAGAAATTAATCTGAAGACACTTGGAAGTTCTCCACCTCGTCGGCATTGATCGGATGGAGAAACTGAAGATTATTAGTTTGCAGGAATGCCTGCTTTTTATCATAATGCCTAAACAAAAGCAGCATAATAAATGAGAGAGAGGAAGAGCATGTGCAAAAGACAAGGCTCTGCCTTGAACACGACACAGCAGTTGTCGCCCTTTTATAAATGGGAAATGAAAAATAGCCATTGGTGGTCCCTGCAAGTTTGTACGTTAAACAGAAAGTGGTTGTGTTGGAGCCAAACACCTTTCTTCCTTATTGTAATTTTTATTTCAAAGAATAATTTTAAAAGCATTTAAGAGCAGCCTAAGCTTAGCCAAGGATTCGGGGGAAAGAAGAGGGTGGTAAAATAACTGTGCGGTAACTCTCATGAAGCCCCGTGCTGTCCATCGGGGAAGTTAGGTGAAAATCGTGAACCTACCCCAGGGCAGGAAGCAGGATAGGTTGATCTGATCAAAACAAAGCTTGAATACTTGGCCAGTGATGCTAAATTGATATTTGCCCCCAGGAAAATAAAACTGTCATAGATGGAAGACCATATTTTGGAAAACTCCTAGCCATTTTCACTGTGGATCCCATGGCAGTTGCAGGGTGGTCGAGGAGGGTTTGTCTTCCTTTGGAAGGGTTGAGTTTACTTGTTGCCCTTGGAGTGTTTGAGCCAGCACGAAGGCCGGCAGTCTGCAGGTCCCAGTGGGCCTCCACTGAGCATCAAGCACACCAATCTGTGCTGCTCTTCACCACAGCCAATAATTATTTCATTGTTAAATCCAGGCAGCACGCTTGTTAGCTCTGCAAGGATGAACAGTGACCTCATAAGAAGGATTTAGAGAGGGGGTTTTTTTGGTAATTAATGGTTTGCCATAGCATTTTCAGCTTATTTTCTCTGTTTTCAGTAGCTGTATGACCTAAAATTATATCGTGGGGAAAAAAAACAAGTGGATTTTCCTTTACTCTTTTCTTGTTAGCTAAGCAGATCCTTGCATGCAGGTCTTTTAATTTGTATGGAATCATAAAAATTAGAAATATAGACATCATTCTTTCAGTAGCCTAGTTTTGTATCACTCGGTTCATAAAACCAAGAATATGCAACAGGATATGGTTTTGGATAGATAATTTTAAAGGTGAGCATATGGATGGTTGCAAGATCAAAGTCAGTGTCACTCATTTGTCTTCCAAAGGTCCTAGTACCAGCACTCTTCATTTAAATCCTGAAGTGGTCTGAGTATCATGCAATTAATTGCCTATAATGCATCTAGAAATAATTTTGTGCTGTTTTTGAGAGGATCTTGGTTGAGGTGGACATCTCGGGTCCCTCACTGCATGTGCTGATGGTCCCCGAAATCTGTGTCTGTTGCAAGTCAGGGACTGCAACAGAGAAGCTCCTTTTAGCACATGTTATTTAGTAATGTAATATCCTATATAAAGGCCAGTTATTCAAGCTGTAAATGGAAGAGCTGAATTGCCCCATAAATTTGAGGCCTATTGATGTGAGTTGCTTCTAATATTTCTATAGGGAAAAACCCACTTATTGATCACTTGGAGCACTGTCTTACTTCTGACATTAATTTAGTTGTAGATTAGGTTGGAATGTATTACTTTCATAAAGATCCTGAGTGTTTGGAGTCACGCAGTGACGCTGAAGCACAAATACCAGCAGACTGTATGGCTCGTGACACTGTCTGAAATAGCAGGCAGCACCAGCGAACTGGCACGCTTTCAGTTCGGTTTCCACTGAGAAGGCTTATTACAATAACAAACAACAGGTAGAGCTTTAATGAAATAGATCTTTTTTTCGAGCTGCTCAGGGATCATCCTCACAAGTCTCCCTTTAGGTGCTTTAGGATGAGTAAGGAGGCTTCAGCAAAGGATTTGGGCTAGTTTATGTCCAACACTGGAATAGATGTCACAAGGGATTAACAGAGCAAGTGCATGAAGCCAACTATAATCTTGGTGGGAAGTATTAGCATTGCCCAGAAATGGTATCGGTGGCAGGACAAATCTGAGAGGTCAGGGAAGGGCAGAGTGAGATTAAGGCCATTTCACCGCATTAGCTGGAAACTGTGGCCATGCTAGGGTGGCAGGATTGGGGAGTGGACTGCTCCTGCATTTGGTCAGGCTCTGCTAAATCTTTATAACAAATGTGCTTTGCTAGAGTCCTGTGGGAAATACTGATGAGCGTTCTCAATGTAGCAGTGGGTGCCAGCATCCTCTTTTGTATTCCCCGTACTGGTTCTGCTTTGCTGAGAAATGAGGCAGCATCTTCGGCTTGATCCATCCTGTCTATGCAAAGGAAGGGCAGATCTCCCAAAGTCCACTGCAGCGTGATGGTCAGCATATATTCCTGTTCTCCTTTGATGATGAAGGGTTCCTCTCTCCACAATTGGAACGCATTGCCTTCTGGTCTCTGGAGTGGGAGAGTCAATCCCGTTAGCTCTGCTGTTCCTAACAGAAGTCCTCCAAATCCTGCCAGTGCAGGATCATGGACTTGAAGGCAACTGCACAGGCTTGTGTTCAGGTTCTTTTGGCAGTACCTGAGATTTTGGGATCTGTGTTGCTTGGAGGTTGGAAAGGTATAACTGGTAGATAGTAAATGGAGATGCTGTTTGGATGAAAAAGATACAAAGAAGTAAGGTTCATTTCTGATGTTCACCTTTCGGTCTGTACGCTCTGAGGATTATAAATACGATAAAGCTATAACTGTTGTAAACCCTAAGAATGCTCTGGCTCTGAGCTGACGTCTTTTCTCCAATACAACTAACATCAAGAACAATAGCTGCCTACCCGGGTAAAGCGGTAGAGTCCAGTGATGATCTGTAAGGCCATGGGAGTTGCTACACCTCTTCAGCTCGCTAATGCATCTAGACTGGATGGAGCCTGGTCTCTGAAAGTGGCCAGTACCACATGTTTCCAGCAAAGAGTAGAGAAGGGTTTGGTGAGCGTCAGAGCAGTCAGATGAGCCAGTCCTGCATTATGTCCAACGTGAATCTCAAGCTCTGTAGGCTGGCATATACTGTGAAGCACTTATCTTTGTTAGTGGTATCTGCTTTAAGCTTGAATTTCTTACTATTACAACTGCACTAACACTTGTAGAAAGTTGAGACATTCTTTACCTCAGGCACTTCTTTCAGCACTGAGTTCCACTCTCTAATTAAATACTTTGCAAAAAGCATTTGATTTCGTTGGTTTGAATCTGCCACCTTTGGCTTTGGTTGTATATCCTTACCTTGTTGTTTTGACAGCCAGAAAGAATGGACCTGCTGCCTTTTTACCATTCCCTCCTTTAGAAAATTGTATCATGTCCTGTGCTAATAATTTTCTTTCTTAAATTAAAAAAAAAAAAACACAAACCAACTTTTTTTTTTCTTTCGCTTTTCGTAGGAGGGATTTTCCGTGTTCTATTTTCATTGCCCTTCTTTGACCTACTTCTGCAAAGGGGAGTGAGGAGTAATGTATGCAGTCTTCCACAGGAGGCTGGAAGACACACATACGTGTATTTCCATCATACATGAGCTCAGATTTCTTCTGCATGCATCCTAGCATGTATGAACTTCTTTCATTGTTAAAAGAAAAAGATAATGCATACATGGCAGGAGATGATTGGTGTGTGGCTGCATGTTACCCAGGGGCTTTTATAAACAGGGGCCCATTAAAAGCCGAAATATGTACCTTGATGAAGTGAAACTCTGAATTAAGGGCAGATCCACAGCTGTTACAAAACTTCAAGTGTGAACCCGTCTCCTGTTTTCTGTTCTGCCGTTGTGACTGTACAGCAGTGTTCCCATTGGGTGGCTGGCCTAGCATGCTACACAAGGTGGGATCCAGAATGACGAAGGCAAAATATCATAGAATCATAGAATGGTTTAGGTTGGAAGGGACCTTAAAGATCATCTAGTTCCAACCCCCCCTGCCATGAGCAGAGATGCCTCCCACTAGACCAGGTTGCTCAAAGCCCCATCCAGCCTGGTCTTGAACACTTCCAGGGATGGAGCATCCACAACTTCCCTGGGCAACCTGGTCCAGTGCCTCACTACCCTCATAGTGAAAAATTTCTTCTTAATATCAAACCTGAATCTACCCTCTTCTAGTTTGAAGCCATTACCCCTCATCCTATCACTACATGTCCTTGTAAAAAGTCCCTCTCCAGCTTTCTTGTAGGCCCCCTTTAGGTATTGGAAGGCTGTTATAAGGTCTCCCCGGAGCCTTCTCTTCTCTAGGCAACATCTATAAACTTGTTAAACTGTTCAGACCACTACCTCATGCTGGTTCCTAACAAGGAGGTGGAAGGACCTCTGGAGTACACAGAATGCATCCTCAGTTCGTGATAAGGGATTTAGTATACTTTTAACCATTCCTGGCTCTACTATTGGTATTATATTACTAACTAGGGGTCCAAATCAGAGTCAGAGCATGGTGCAAACACATTACAGAAAGATGGCCACTGTCTTTTTCACTCAAACCCAGAAAATGAAGGGAATTTAGGATGAAGAGGAACATGTTTGAGTTAATATTTCATTCTCAACTTGTGTCAGAGCAATTTAATTGTCCTTTTCCTACTCTTTTCTGTCCCACTCTTTGTCAGTGGTGCTGTTTAAGGACAGAGCTTCCAGCCTTAACCCTGAATTATCTTCCTTTGGGGTTTCAAGTAAGAGGCTGAATATTGCTTTAACATAGGGGTTTTTGTAGTTTAATTTATTTTGGTTGGTAAAGAATATTCATCACTCATTTAATTCAGAAGGTATCTATTGATTCCTTACTCCTCATTTGGTATTTTCTGACATTTTATAGCACTTGCTATTGATTTATACAAAATCCGTAGTCCGAACGTCCCAAGGAGTGCTTTATTCACTTGTCATTTGCTGTTTTTCTTAACTAATAAATTTAACAGCCATGTACATCCAGTCTGTTAAGAGCTCGTGGCTCTACTTTCAAAGAGATGACAGTCTGGCACTAACAAATGAGTAATTCTTTCAGGCAGGAGCTTAGAAGTTGCAAGATAGGCAAGACAGAGAAACAAGATCCTCCTTGACTGGTTAGCAAGACAAAGCAAGCTCCTCTACTCAAAGGACATTTAGGTTAAGGTAGGGAAAATACAGCTCTGCTTCAGCCTGTGGAATGTCACACGTTATGGTGCTCTAATGGCAACTTTATTTATAGCTTGTCAACAGGTAATCAATTTAAGCAGGACATGCAGCAATACATACAAGAGCAGGTATGTGTAAACTGTGCTGATCTGCCACTCTGTCAGCTTGCCAGGTGCTATAGTTAGTTCTACAGGGCCGCAGCTGAGTGCAGGGACTCCATTAGGAGGGTGGTGCCTTCAGCAACCAGCATCAACCCCTCCACTGGGGGTAATAGTCTAAACTGTACTTCCAGAAGTAATCAGGGGATTTCATGAGCCCAAGTCTCACTGAATTTCATGAGCCCAAGTCTCACTGAAGGTCAATCGGATTAGGTCTCCTTCATCACTGGTGCCTTCTAAACTGTCTTTTAAGTTTGGGTTTGGAATGAGGTATGACCTTTGTGTGATCTCAGATATATGGTAGAAGATCATAGAATCATAGTATAGTTTGGGTTGGAAGGGACATTTAAAGGTCATCTAGTCCAACCCCCTTNAAGAAAAAGATAATGCATACATGGCAGGAGATGATTGGTGTGTGGCTGCATGTTACCCAGGGGCTTTTATAAACAGGGGCCCATTAAAAGCCGAAATATGTACCTTGATGAAGTGAAACTCTGAATTAAGGGCAGATCCACAGCTGTTACAAAACTTCAAGTGTGAACCCGTCTCCTGTTTTCTGTTCTGCCGTTGTGACTGTACAGCAGTGTTCCCATTGGGTGGCTGGCCTAGCATGCTACACAAGGTGGGATCCAGAATGACGAAGGCAAAATATCATAGAATCATAGAATGGTTTAGGTTGGAAGGGACCTTAAAGATCATCTAGTTCCAACCCCCCCTGCCATGAGCAGAGATGCCTCCCACTAGACCAGGTTGCTCAAAGCCCCATCCAGCCTGGTCTTGAACACTTCCAGGGATGGAGCATCCACAACTTCCCTGGGCAACCTGGTCCAGTGCCTCACTACCCTCATAGTGAAAAATTTCTTCTTAATATCAAACCTGAATCTACCCTCTTCTAGTTTGAAGCCATTACCCCTCATCCTATCACTACATGTCCTTGTAAAAAGTCCCTCTCCAGCTTTCTTGTAGGCCCCCTTTAGGTATTGGAAGGCTGTTATAAGGTCTCCCCGGAGCCTTCTCTTCTCTAGGCAACATCTATAAACTTGTTAAACTGTTCAGACCACTACCTCATGCTGGTTCCTAACAAGGAGGTGGAAGGACCTCTGGAGTACACAGAATGCATCCTCAGTTCGTGATAAGGGATTTAGTATACTTTTAACCATTCCTGGCTCTACTATTGGTATTATATTACTAACTAGGGGTCCAAATCAGAGTCAGAGCATGGTGCAAACACATTACAGAAAGATGGCCACTGTCTTTTTCACTCAAACCCAGAAAATGAAGGGAATTTAGGATGAAGAGGAACATGTTTGAGTTAATATTTCATTCTCAACTTGTGTCAGAGCAATTTAATTGTCCTTTTCCTACTCTTTTCTGTCCCACTCTTTGTCAGTGGTGCTGTTTAAGGACAGAGCTTCCAGCCTTAACCCTGAATTATCTTCCTTTGGGGTTTCAAGTAAGAGGCTGAATATTGCTTTAACATAGGGGTTTTTGTAGTTTAATTTATTTTGGTTGGTAAAGAATATTCATCACTCATTTAATTCAGAAGGTATCTATTGATTCCTTACTCCTCATTTGGTATTTTCTGACATTTTATAGCACTTGCTATTGATTTATACAAAATCCGTAGTCCGAACGTCCCAAGGAGTGCTTTATTCACTTGTCATTTGCTGTTTTTCTTAACTAATAAATTTAACAGCCATGTACATCCAGTCTGTTAAGAGCTCGTGGCTCTACTTTCAAAGAGATGACAGTCTGGCACTAACAAATGAGTAATTCTTTCAGGCAGGAGCTTAGAAGTTGCAAGATAGGCAAGACAGAGAAACAAGATCCTCCTTGACTGGTTAGCAAGACAAAGCAAGCTCCTCTACTCAAAGGACATTTAGGTTAAGGTAGGGAAAATACAGCTCTGCTTCAGCCTGTGGAATGTCACACGTTATGGTGCTCTAATGGCAACTTTATTTATAGCTTGTCAACAGGTAATCAATTTAAGCAGGACATGCAGCAATACATACAAGAGCAGGTATGTGTAAACTGTGCTGATCTGCCACTCTGTCAGCTTGCCAGGTGCTATAGTTAGTTCTACAGGGCCGCAGCTGAGTGCAGGGACTCCATTAGGAGGGTGGTGCCTTCAGCAACCAGCATCAACCCCTCCACTGGGGGTAATAGTCTAAACTGTACTTCCAGAAGTAATCAGGGGATTTCATGAGCCCAAGTCTCACTGAATTTCATGAGCCCAAGTCTCACTGAAGGTCAATCGGATTAGGTCTCCTTCATCACTGGTGCCTTCTAAACTGTCTTTTAAGTTTGGGTTTGGAATGAGGTATGACCTTTGTGTGATCTCAGATATATGGTAGAAGATCATAGAATCATAGTATAGTTTGGGTTGGAAGGGACATTTAAAGGTCNACCAGTACCCTCAAGTCCTTCTTGTCAGGACTACTCTAAATCCTTCATCCCCCAACCTGTGTTGATACTGGGAGTTGCCCCAATCCAGGTGCAAGACCTTGCGCTTGGCCTTGTTGAACCTCGTGAGGTTCACAGAGGCCTATTTCTCAAGCCTGTCCAGGTCCCTCTGGATGGCTTCCCATCCCCTAGGCGTGACAACTGCACCACTCAGCTTGGTGTCACCTGCAAACCTGCTGAGGGTGCACTCAGTCCCACTGTTTTTGTCATTGATGAAGACGTTAAACAGTACTGGTCCCAATAGAGACCCCTGAGGGACATCACTTGTCTCTGATCTCCATGTGGATATTGAGCCATTGACCACTACCCTCTGGATGCAACCATCCAACCAATTCCTCATCCACCAAACAGTCCACTCATCAAATCCGTACTTCTCCAATTTAGAGAGAAAGATGTTGTGGGGGACCATGTCAAAGGCCTTACAGAAATCCAGATAGATGACATCCATAGCTCTTCCCTTGTCTGCTGATGTAGTCACTCCATCATAGAAGGCTGTGAAGGTGGTCAGGCAGGACTTGCCCTTGGTGAAGCCATGCTGGCTGTCTTGAATCACCTCCCTGTCTTCCATGTGCCTTAGCATAGCTTCTAGGAAGATCTGTTCCATGATCTTCCCAGGCAGAGGTCAGGCTGACAGTTCAGTAGTTCCCAGAGTCTTTCTTTCTACCATTTTTAAAAATGGGCGTAATGTTTCCTTTTTTCCAGTCATGGGGGACTTCACCTGACTGCCATGACTTTTGAAATATCATGGAGAGTGGCTTTGCAACTACATCAGCCAGTTCCCTCAGGACTCTGGGATGCATCTTGTCAGGTCCCCTGGACTTCTGTATGTTCATGTTCCTCTGATGGTCATGAACCTAGTCTTCTCTTACAGTGGGAGGGACTTTTCTCCCCCAGTCCCTGCATTGTGGTCCATCCACCTGAGAGGTGTGGGGAGAGAGGTTGCCAGTGAAGACTGAGGCAAAAGAGTTCTTGAGTACTCACCCTTCTCCTTGTCCGTTGTTACCAGTTTGCCAGTCTTGCTCATCAGAGGGGGTATGCTTTCTTTGACCTTTCTTTTCTGGCTGACATACCTGTAGAAGCTCTTCGTATTCTTCTTTGTGTCCCTCGCCAAGTTCAGCCTCTCCTTTACTAAAGGGAGCCTTGTCAATGAATAAGAAGCACCATATGAATAGCTTTAATATAGGCTGTGTAGGAAATTATGTAGCTATGGCTTGGATTTAGTTCAGGGACAACATAAATTTTAGCCTCAGTAACCACTGTATACTTAAAAGGTATTTCAGAATTTTTCCTTTGCATGTATTATAATGCAGTGCTCCTGGATCTGGGTTGTACTTGAAGACATTTATAAGCTCTTCCTCTTCAGTCTCTTAGAAAGTGCTAGAGGCACCTTTTTGGTATAAATCTCATACCTCCACGAGTTAAGGTGCCAGCCATGAGTCTGGCACTGAAAACATGGTATGTGCTGAAGAATTGCAATCCAAGAGACGGAAATGCATAACGATGTTCTGCACTGAGAGCTTCCAAGGATCCCTTAGAAAATTACTAATTCACACCATCATCCTCTGATGAGGAAAAATAAGAAACAAAGCTTATTGTGAGGCTGCGATGGGTAGTCGTGGCAGGAAAACAAAACCATAGCAGGAATTTGATGCACACCAGGTACTAGACTTCAGTGGTTAATTCATGTGGAACTGGTAACGGAGATCAGTGTACAACGTTTGGTTAGGGAGAAGGAAATGAACAGTGGGCATATCTAGGACTGTTAGGAGAACAAAAATCTTTGAAAGAAGTATGTTGAAATGTGATGGGTCCATGTTGTGCTCTGTTCGAGCTGACCTCACCATAGCTTTTGAAGGAAAATTACTTATATGTATCCGTCCATCCCTCCAACAACCATACCAGTTAGTCTACTGGTATCCAGCATGATGCTGGGTCTTCTCAGAGTGGAGTTCAGTGCTCCACTAAAGACCCTTTGTAGCACTGAGGTCACTGGGAGGAATCCAAACTCTTTCCTGCTTTGTTATTTCGATTCATGCCACTGGAGAGCAGATGGCTGACCAGGAGCTCCAGGCAACCGGCAGGACTCTGAGGTGGAGGTGTATCCTGACCATATCCAGCATGGGTAATGCTACTGTGCTTGGACGGATAGGCACGTAAGGGCTGCGTGAGTGTGAGCAGCCAGTCCTTACCCAGAAGCAGCACCCATTTCACAGTTCAAGTGTTTTGAAAAATCACGATGCGATTGCGTAGCTATTCAGTGTTCAAAAAAACCCTCGTACTTTTCTCACTTTGTTTCTTCATGCTGCTGGCAGCTATATGGTGGTATCACAGTAATAAATTGTGGATATATTAAAAAAAAATTAGCCTGTGGTTATAGTCAAATTGGGTCCTCAGGATGGACTTCCGAAGCATCCTTGTTACATTGTGCTGATAGATCTGTTCTCACACTAGCACTTTTTCTCACTATTGGAGATGGAATTGCAGCGAAAGCCTTTTAGACTCAGAGCTGTAATATCCAGAGATGTTTTGTTTAGAGTAGTGTAAAATCAAGTATGTTGTATGAACTTCAAGCAAGGTACATTTGAGCAGAGTACTAGATTATGGAGAATGATGTATGGAGCTTCTTTAACTGTGTGGAGTTAGATTTGATTCTTAGCAAATAAGTGACAGATTCATATGTAGTGGAAAATTGAAGTTCTCATCTATATATTGTTTTTATTATGTTTCTTTTGCTTCAGGCTCCAACATATCAAAGACACTGTGGGTGAAAAAAGTAGTTTGATTTCCATCAATAAATGTCTCCATATTCTTGCAGCTCATACACAATTTGGGCTATTTCACGGTGGTGAAAAAGACAAGGGAAAGTCACGAAATAATTCATTGCAATCCAGAGCAGCTTAGATTGGAAGCATTGCTAATATTTACAATTATCGTCAAGCTCTTTCCATGCGCTATCAGTCTTAGATTTAGAATTATGCTCCTGGCCCAGTATGAATATGTCAGTATGTTGGTTTGCATCTGTCTTTGCCATATGCAGAGTAAGACAAGAATTCCTCCTGCTTTGTTTTTAAATTTTTTTATGGTACCCCTCCAAAATCAGACCAGCTGTTGTCTAGATGCTGCCTTTCGCAAATGACAGTGCTCTTAAAAAGCGAGCTTATCTCATCTCAAGGATTTGTCATCACTTCATTATATTTTGTTGTCATCTGGGAGGTAGGATTCAGTATTGGCAATACTGGTGGCCTTTTGTCACCCTGCTAATGTGGTTCAAGTCCTCCTTTGCTGCCGGCTGGTGGGTGGACAGTGTGCATTCCACCAAGGCCAGGTCAGTGGCTTTGGGTTACCTTTACCTGGTGCTTCTGTTTAATTTAAGTGAGAATTAATTTTTTTTCAGCCAGAAAGCAGAATTCTAGTAAGCAATTTCTGAACGAAAAGTCCCTTTGCGTCTCTTTGGTTGCCAGCCTGATCCACCCCTCTGTGCGTGTGCAAGCATCTGGCGCCTTCCGGCGTTCGTACTGCTTTACCTTGTGCTCCCTGGGTCTAAAAATAAAATATCCATATGTGTAAGAGGAGACGGTATTCACGTGCGCTCCAGGTATGTAACACAAGTCCTAAAGTCACACGGTGAACGGAGCAGAGACCCGCACCGCCTGAGCTCCGATTATTTAAAAGGAGAAAGGGGAGGGGGGAAAAAAACCCATGGAAGAGAAATTCGGAGCTGCAGGAGGGAGGCTCACATCATAGCCACAACGCAGAGCAGTTTACGCTGGATACCGCTTGGCACATTTAGTTTTATCGCAAGGACACTGTTAAGCTGTGGAACGCCCAAAAATTTGTGAGAATAGATGTTTGTGAAACTTGAGGAAAATGCAGACGTTTTCCAGCAGTCTAGAAGAAAGGTGCAAAAGAAGGGGCTTTTGTTTGCATTTCAGCAGCCCTGTGCAGAGGTCTGACTCAGCCCAGGGAGGGTGGCTGGGGGTCTGCAAATGAAAATCCCCAGGAGAAAAAACCTAAAAATTAATCTGATTTTTTTTTTTTGTCTGCTTAGTAAATAAACAGCGTCAATGGCAAATAGTCAATACTTTAAAAAAAAAAGCTCATCCTAATAGTCATAAACTTTATGAATTTTAAAGATGTCACAGTATAATTTTTTTACAGGAAGGAGTTGTTTTCGCTAAAAGCATGCTTAAAAATTAATCTTTTGTTTTTGTACTGAAGCAGTACTTCCAAGAAAAGTGTTTGGTTTTTTTGTTGCTTGTCACTGCCTGAAACCTTGATTTCCTAAATGCAGTGAGTTCAGCATTCCCAACTAATCTGTGATAAATGCTGTAATGAAGTAGCAGCACAGACTCTCTCTGTTGTTCCCCCAACCCCCCCGGCTAAAAAAGCCAGAGGATGTTTTAAGGAGTTGATGGGGAGCCTAAGCTGTCTCTTGGTGGGATGAAAGATGGTGGTGCTAGGTTAAGGAGTGATGAAGAACGCCATAAAGAAAGCCTGGCCGTGCTCAGGGTATGTGGCAGGCATCTCTAGGTGCCATGTACGGAGAGCAAGCTCAAGCAATTTTTTCAAAAATGTCTTATATTGGGACTAATTTTTTCTGGTTTGGGGTTGAAATACTTGTGTCCTGCTGAACCCATTTCTGCATTGCTGAACCTGAGCTCTGAAAGAGCTCAGCAGCGAGTATGGTAATAAGCCCATTTCTATCAAAATGGCCTGTATTATTATTCATGTTTATTGGCTGCAGAGCGGTTCAGGAAGCACTTTTCAAACAGATACGCTAAAATATTTTCTTCTAAACAGACCCAACAGCTATTTGTATTTCCTTCGCTTGAATCCACACCCCCGATGCAGTCTTAATTATAATGACAGCAAATGAGACAATTATTGCAATATGTGAAAAAAACACTTTTGGGAAAGGCGTATGAGAATACTTTGGATAGTATTAGCAGTTCTGCTATACTTTACATCTAATTAGGGCTGTTCCACAGTGTCACCAACCCTCTGTCATTACCCTGCGAACTCCCCGGCTGCAGCGATGCATTTGCTGGACCAGCGGGAATGTGTCAGACCGCAGTCACACTTCCCCAAATCTTTTCACGTGTGGATCCTTCGTGTCGACCCTCTCCTTCCCCTCCCTTCCCCTCTCCCCCCTCGCCTCCCCCCCACCCGTGGTGTGACATTTTCTTCATGACAGTCTGTCTCCGAACTGCACTTGCTGCTGCCTCGGTAAAGGCTTACAAAGAGAGTGTAACAGCCAGTGGCCAATCGAGTTTGTGCAAGCTCCGTCAGCTATGGATGAAACATCCACGAGAGAGAATAAGGACTTAGAAGAAAACTGGATAAAAGGGCTGCGACGGGAAGCTAGCTGGCAGGTTAGTGATACAAAGACGTATGCTTGCAAGTGGATTAAATCTCAGCGCTAAAAATCTCTGAACTTTTTAACCTCAGCATAGGTGAAACATGTCTGTTTATTTGTAGCAATGCCTGAAAGCATATTCCTATGAGAACAGTTATCATTATCTTCTTATTTTCTTGGAAAGAATAGTTGTGAGATTCCAAAGCTATCTATTCCAAATTGTAGGACGAGTAAATAGTTTTATAAATCTGCAGACGTTACTAAATGCACACTTGCTTAATAAAGGTCCTTGCAATAACAAGTTGCAGGTGCATGCTGTTATATCAAAGGAAATACATGGTTTGTGTCTGTATGTATGCAAGTTTATTCCATTAAAAAATATAATACACCACCTGTCACCTTGTTACTTAATTGTGTCATAGGAACTGTAACAAGGGTTTCTTTTAGCTTCTTTTAATGAGGCAACATCTTTAAACGCACAATGCTTGTTTTTTTAATATGCTGGACTCACAATAGATGTATATGCAATTCAGTCCAAAGGCAGGCAGTTTTCATTAAAGTGTGCAGAGCAATAATGTTTACATTATGCAGTACCTTTCTGGAGTTTGCAGAATTAGATACCATTTCAGACCTGCTAAACCCCACTGAGTGGTTGTGATTGCTCTTTACATTACATCCTAAGCATCGTCTATGCACTTTTTTCTGCTCTATTGCATTTTAATTAGTCAATCAACAATATTCAAGAGATGTGTCACCAAGTTATTTCTTTTTTTCCTCCTTGCTGCTTCTTACAAGGGATTTAAAAAGATTATTATTATTATTATTACTATTACTATTATACCATTATACGAAATTCAAATAAAGTAGCAATTTGATTTGTTCCTATAAGGTGAAGCTGCAGAAGAGTTCCAGCTTGGTAAGAGTTACTGTGGCAGTCTAAATGCTACAAGGCATGCTCCCTTTCCCCAGAAGGATAGCTGGTTTAGTTTGGTCCCCTCCCCATAACTTTGCTCTAGAGAAGGAAATACAAATCGCTTTTCAGAGGAGCGTGGTACTCTGTGTAATACTGCTTGTGGCTTGTGTCGTGGTGCCTTTCAGATTATCTGTCTGTATCACTGAAAAACAAGTATAAAATGGGGATGTCGTGAATATAGAAGCCAAATGATCCCTCCATTCTATGTCGCTGTGGAATTAGGTGTGTGGAGGTGATGGAGAGGAGGTGGTCACTGTGCAGACACAGCGTGGGAGACCACCACTACCCCAAAGAACTGGGCAAGACCTGGCGGAGATGAGGGGAAGGCAGGAGGAGAGCTGGGGCTGTGGAGGTATCTGCAGCTCATCTCTACTCCCGTTAAGTGACCTGGAAATCTGTTCTTCTGCTTCCCTGTTTTGTGCTGGTTCTGCCAGGTCAGACGAGCAAAGAGTGAGTTGGGAAAACATGGATGCAATTTTCCTGTAGGACCTGGCTGGAAACCAAGCGTGCTGTGGCAAGAATTAATTTCCAGTCAGCAGCTTCTGCCTCCTTTTTGGGTGAGGGAATCTTGCACCGCTACAGGATAGTGTTGGCAGCATGATGAGGGAAGAAGTCACATGCCATACGTATAACCCTGGGACGGATAAAGGTGGGACCTTATCTCTGAGGAGACAGTGTCCTCTGGTACCCCTGCATGGGTTCGCTACTGTCTTTCTCCTTCCTAGGCAGAAATGCTATCTTGATCGGCTTCCCTTTGGCTGGAGCATGGGAATGGCGGTTGTAGATGTTTTGCTCTGGGACTGCAACCCTGTTACGTGTGAGTGTGATTTTCAGAGAAGCCCCTGGGAAAGGGTTATCCAATTCTCACTCTGATTGTAACTCATCCCATATTTCTTCACTCTGCAAGGTCTCTAGAAGTCCCAGGGTAGGGCAGAGCATCAGTCTTGAAAGGAGCTGATTTAGAGTGAGCGCTGCAGAGCCAGAGCTTCTCTTCAGTCCTGTCTGCTGGGGAGCTCCAAGGTGATGGCGTACATCCTTTCTTCTTAAATGGGCCAAGTTTTTTTAGCACTAGGCCCTTATATCCATATTTAGTCTCCTAAATAAGTGTCCTGATTTTCCGAAGTGCTGAGTATCCTGGGAAGCTAACAGACATTTCCGTTTTCTCGGGCTTTAACGTGCAAGACCTGTGCTTTGGGCTGCGTGATGGTGGGGACTTGTCGCACGGTCCTAGGGTAGGAGGCAGGCTGTGGTGCTTGGTTGCAACTGGAGGTTGTGACAGCTGTGAACTGCCTTTGAGAACTAATTAACGCACCTTGGAGCTGCCGCACGATCACAGCCTCAGCTCTATGTGGTGGGCTGAGGGACCTGCCCACCCGTGGTGGCACGCACAGGGGGCCACAGAACGGGAGAGCAGTCCCGGTGCAAATGTGGCGGAGCAGCCAGTCGTGCGAGTCTCCCTCTTGCCGTGAGAGATGTGGCAATTCTGACTTCGCACTTTGAAAAATCCAGCCGCTTATTTAGCAGGCTAAATATAGGTTAAGCAGCCAAGCTTGAGCATCCCGCTTTAAAAATTCTGGCGATAGTCGTCATCTATCCTACCTTTCAGCCAGCGCACTCGTCATGCTGTGAGAGGTCTGTGCGGTAGCCCCATGCACATGAATAAACATCAGCTTGCAAGTAAAAGAAGTAATAAGCTTACAGTATTTCTTTCAAGGGGATATACAGTTTGGAAAACGGATTGCATTCTCTCTGCAAAAGGAGTCAGTTTTCTATTAAGGAAAAAAAAAAAAAACAAAAAAACCCCCAAACCAACAAAAAAACGCTGCTAAAATAATAATTCTGGTTTTATCACTTAGCTTTAAGTTTTTATCTTCTATTGTTCTCATCATCTCAGACTTTGCTGTAGTGGTCTGTATCTATTTTTGATTTTTCATGGAGAAAAGTGGGCTTTCTTGCTTCTCTTAGCAGACCTTCAGAACAGGTTTTCAAAACCTCCTATAATCCCTTTTCCTGATGTTTCCTTGGGAACAGCTTCTGACATCCGACAGATCTATAGCTGTCACAAAGCTGGCAGAGTTTTACCACACGCCAGGCACATATTTGGGTGACCACAACTGTGCTGATAGACCAAAGGTTAAGAAATCTATAAGGGTGTGGATGTCAATATTTAAAGAAAAAAGTCATGCATATTTAGAGACAAATGGATTTTCCTTCACATTTACACATCCAGGGAAAGTTGTGCTCTCAGAGGTGCCAGAGTGACTCCAGTTGATTTAAAGGGGAATTTTTCTTCTGCAAATTAGAGCAAACAGTAATCCAAAATATCCTGAGAAAGGAGCAGTGCACCAATCCCAGCAACTTGTCGGAGCTGTGAATCCCTCTTGCTGACATACTGAGATCTTGAAAGCCACAATTTTCTTCCTAATTGATGGCTCAATCAGAGCACAGCCTGTCTCAAGCTTACTTTAAGCTTTGTCCTTGATGCGCTGAGTTACTGTATAGCCTAAAATACACTGCCTGTATTGCAGAGGGAGGGGTATAGAGCAAGAAATATTTAAGTTATTCCAGAATCATTTGGGATCTTTCATCAAGGTAGGCACAGAGTTGATGAAAAACAGGCATTTTGTCAGAGCCTTCAGCAGATTGGTGATTGTCTCCTAGAGAATAATAAAAGCAGACGTGTCTTGCCATTTTCATTTAATTTTTAGTTCTTATATACATTTGTGGGGAGTGGGAATAATTTGGCTGAAATGGGAGCTTATCGGGCCCCAGTAAAGCTGGGAACACAGCAGCACATGGTGTAAAGTGCAAGAGACACAATAACATGTCTTCTCCTTTACAGTATGGCCCCATTGACTTAATATTAATTGGAAAAGAACACTGGGTAATCACTATATATATGGATTATATGTGCAGGCATGTATCTATCCATCTGTACGGGCACGTGCATGCAGTGTGTTCACATCTTCAAGGTATGATAGTGCTGAAAATTGAATGTTTTGGAAAGGGAGATTTAGAAATCGCTGCCTGAAGTAATACGCAAAATTTCCATGTTATTTCCTGTTCTGTTTAGAGTAGCCATTCTTAAACATTGTAAAATTTCCAATTCCTAATTTAATAATTTAATACGTATTTAGCTCTCTCAAATCCACTAAAACAATGCAAAATGTTAAGCTGTCAAATTTTGGGGCCTTTTTTTTCTTCCTCTTTTCACAAGGATGTGAATGTCGTTCTGTGATGATGGAAACACAAGCGAAAAAGCCTGGCAGATTAATTTTTTTAAAAAAATACTTGTTGCGACTGATCACAGTGCTGATGGCACTGTCCTCCCATGTTGGTGATAAACAAAACAAGGCTATTAAACACCTGGTGATCGAGGCATGGAATATAATCTACTACTTCTTGTATTATTCTACAAGTCTTCCCTGTGTTCCTGTACGGTCCTGGAGGTGAAAACACTGGAAAATTTGACTTTGTTGCTCAAAGTGTGCAAGGTTCAGGTGTGGTATATCCAATAGCACCATTGTACTGTGTTTGCTGTGAACACTAAATTCCTTCAAATAGTGAAGTTGATGACGTTTTATTCTTTTCTCTTTTTTTTTTTTTTTTTTTGGCATAAGGAAGGAATGGTCACAATTCAGTTATCTTAGATAACTTCTGAAACTATTTATTTTTTATTGTTCCCCTGAGTATTGTATTTTCAAGCCAATCATCATAAAAAGATCTACTGCTGGATTAATTTTTAACCTTAGAAACATATTTTGTTGCCAATTTCAATATTTAAGGTACAGTGCAAGGTCCATGGCTGCAGGCTCCGTGGCCACGCAGTAGGTTCCCCAGGTGTGGGTGGGCTGGGCGGACCTTCATCCCCTCGGTTACCATTACAGAGGAGATCCTGGAGACTCCACAAAATGATCAGCAACTCAGCAGAGGCACATTGAACTGGAAATTGTTTATCAGTTCTGCCTACAGTTGCTGTTTTGACTGTTGTTTTATTTGGTTTCTTATATTTAATACATATACATGGTGCTTCAAAGTGTGATACTAGCATAGGAAACTTATCAAGGAGTATTTGGGAGAAAATGCAGCATATTCATAGAGTAGAGGCTGTTAATGAATAGCAGTGGAGTTATGTCTTGGGGCTGTTAGACTCCAGCGCTACTATTTGGCCATCTGTGATGTTAAACGGACACTCTGTGACCTTTGTTTTGCCATGTTAGACAGAGGATCATTAGGCACTGTCGTTTGGGAGGGCTGGAGGTGTTGATCCCTCTTCAGAGTGCTGGCAGTGATTGGCCCATCCTCGGGTTTGAGGGTTAGGCCCTATACTGGAAGGACAAAATGATTTGCCTTATTTTCATCACGCCCGAGGAAGTGTTCTTTCCTTGATGCTCCTCATCAAGTGCAGCAGAAGGGGAATATTCCCTTGCGAGACAAGATGGTGTCAGTCCTGAAAGCTGAGATCAGGCACGTAGCAGTGAGAAAAGAGACATAGATGCACCAGGATAGTACAAGGTGTCTTTTTGATAATAAAATACCTAATTAGTGTAAAGAGAAATAGGACCGATGTGTGATATTGTATGGACTGTAGTTTTAGAAATCAAACACCTTAAGACTAAACCAAGGGAGAGGTTCTACCAACCTCGGTTATTTAATACCCTGTGAAATGCGCTGTGCATGCTGTGCTTAGCTTGCTGCTGCTCAGTACTTTAAGCCTGTTCATAACTGTTCACAGCACTTAAGATCTAAAGATACACTCATCCTTTGATAGGACAAGGTCAATTATTCTCAATTTATTGCCAGTACCAAAGTGTTTATGCGGTTTTATTTATAAGCTGGGTTTATGTTTTTCTAACATTAAAGACATTTGATAGTAAAAAAGGGCATTTCATTTGAAGATTACTTGCTCTGTGACATATTTATATTAAAAAATGTGCATGCATGTATTCATATAAATGATATAAACCCTATCTTTTTGTTTCCCCAGGACACCTCTTAGCTTCTTTTCAACCTGCTAAATGAATGTTGTGCTATCCTGAGTTACATATGTGAAGTGTACTGATTTGTGGATGTTTGGGTCAGAGAATAACGTTATTTAACTAGCCGCCTTTTTTCACCAAGTAGTTGGGTTTGGTCTTGTGGTAGCTCAAGCTTTGTGTTTCTCCACTACACTACTAGGATGAGCACCCAAAGACACCTTTAATGCCTTCATCCTTTAATACCAGTACTGTTCCAGCACTATCTATAGACTGGCAGCTCTGTTTCTGCAAAGCCTGGGGAGGCAGGAGTAAGTCCATCCCTGTGTAATGAACCACTGAAGTCTGTGCCTAAGAGAAGCCTGTGTTAACTGTCTGGCCTGATAAAAATAACGTAGCATAGCATAGAATAGAATACTTCGGTTGGAAGGGACCTACAACGATCATCTAGTCCAACTGCCTGAGCAAATCAGGGCTGACCAAAAGTTAAAGCATGTGGTTAAGGGCATTGTCCAAATGCCTCTTAAACACCGACAGGCTTGGGGCATCGACCACCTCTCTAGGAAGCCTGTTCAGTTTTTGACCACCATCTTGGTAAGGAAATGCTTCCTAATGTCCAGGTTAAACCTCCCCTGGCGCAGCTTTGAACGATTCCCACGCATGCTATCTCTGGCTACCAGGGAGATCAGCACCTCCCCCTCCACTTCCCCTCCTCAAGAAGCTGTAGGGAGCGACGAGCTACTGGTTTGCTGATGGAAACCTGTGCACTCCCTGGCTCACACTCCGCTGGAGGTTTTGTTCTGTACCTACTCAGCTCTTCTAAAACTTTTTATTTTTAGTAAAAAGTTTATTTGACAACTAACAAAAATAATCAAACAACATTTTGACTGTGCTGTATGAATCACTTCTCCTCTATTCTCTCAAAATCTTCAAGCAAACATCTGGATAAAGAAGGTATTTCTCTGACATAAATTTTTTACATTTAAACCGGATTTACTAATTCACATGAAAGCGCTGGTTGCTGTCATGTACCCACCTCTCTGGTGTTACCACGGTTTAAATGTTCTCTGACGGCTTTGCACTCTGACTGGTCTGCTTTGTGTCAGACTCAAGGCAATCGTGTTCCAGCTCTGGAGACGGGTAGTTGGCGCCTTAAAAGAAATGTTCACCTCCCTCTTCCCAGGTTATCCCAGGCAGAGTTTAGCCTGTTTACATCTCTCTGCTAATCTAGCCCCTTACTTGCATAGAAAATTACTCCTGGGCATGCTTGAAAGAGGTGAACAAATTTTTTTGAAATGAAAAAAAAAATTTTTTTTAGTTGGTGACTGGTTTTTAAAATATGTTCCAGCATGTTTCAGGTGGGGATGTGTGGCCAACATGCACCTCAGAGTTCATGAAACTTCTGGAATTCGTGCATGTTCTTACAAAAAAGTGCTCTTGTGGTTTTTTTAAATACTTTCACCTGATGAATCATATCTCTCTCTCGATCCTGTCTCCCGTGACTATATGGCATGGAATTCAGCACTCATTTTGCTGTGGCTATTGGGTTATCCTTTCTCTTTTGCTGGGGCATTTTCACAAGCCCTGAGTCTCACTCTGAGCTGGGAAGGAGAGCAGTTGTCAGCAAGGTACCATTGGCATCTGCTCCTCCTTTCAACAGATCCCAGTGTGCCACTGTTGGCTCCACCCCCAGCCCTCATCCACCCTGGGAGCTGGGGCTCCGGGAAGGCACTGCCACCCGGCATGGCTCAGTCACCAGTGAAGTGACAAGTAGCTGGAGACCACTCCAGATGCTTCTACTTAATCCTTCCTTCTCCCCACCCACCTTTTGCCAGGTACTAGAAAATGGTAGACTTAGCTTTTCTGATTCTGAGAAGAATCCTCTTTTCTAATACTACTGCAGTTAGGAGCGGTCACAGGTTGACACCAGAAATGACATGACTAAACTAAGATGTCCTACTCAGCTCTTGGTCTTCAATAGGAATGCTGCACAGTGGTTGTACACAAGCTGTTGTAGACTTCCTTGATCACTTTAATTGGAGGACAGAAGGCCTTAAACATTTTAAATAGCTGACAGAAGGATCTATTCTCAACCCCTTCCCTCTAGCTAAACCTGTGATGTTTCAACCCCATCTCCAGGACACAGGCAGTGCTGTACTTTTGACCTTTTACCGTATTATCCACTCTGCTCTGCCCTAAGCTGATTTTCTGCAAAATGAGATGGATTTTGCTTCTTGGCAAAATAACTATAGAGAGCTGGAAAATCCAAATGAGCTGATACATCTTTTGTTAGAGCTATTTTATTACTAAGCAATTTTTTTTTTTTTAATACTCATAATGTAGGCACAGTTTTATATTGTATCTTTTTGGGTTTTATGGTAAAGTTATCAAATATTGCATCTTTTAATATCTTGATTTACAATTAATTCCAAAATAATGTAGTGAAGGAGGTGATACTTCATATTCCACACATTTTGATTTTTTTATAGGAAAATAAAAATATTTGGGAAATTGATTTTTCAACTAATAGTGTGAATTATAGCAGCTGATAAATGTGAGATTAATAGCCAAGAAAGCAGTCATTTCAGATGGATAATTTAGATTTTTATCATTTATTAATCGTAAAAAGTAAACCTGCTGTATAACTAATTTTAGTTTTATCAAGAAGATGAATTGTTCCAGCTAATGAATGTATAGATATTCTATGCCAAAGGCATTCGTAGGAATCTGTTAATCATTTAACTGTGTCATGGCATATGCTTTGTCTTCATAAACCAATTAAAACATATAACTTCCTCCACTGAAATGCATGTTGGTCTTCAGTGCCTACAGCAAATTAGAACAGCATTTGTCTTGAAATACGCTTCAGTATTGCAGATACAAAAATTTAATGGGGGTAGCGTCTCCAGGTAGGGAACATTGCTAGGCTGCCTGTACCACCGCCTTGTGAAGGTGGTGCCGTTTGCAGCATTTCAGGGAGCTGATCCTACAAATGCTGGTCACATACGCTGAGTGGAGGGCTTGTGAATGGTCTCACCCTAATCAGCTGAGAGTACTTTCCTGTTCAGGTTGAAACATGAGCATAAACAAGTGAAAGTGTGGCTGAAATCCAGAACTGTCTTGATGGAGAAAGCCCTTGGCAGTGGCAAACGTTGGTGGTTACTTAGAGCAGGTCACTCAGACCTGGGGATGGTTGTGATGGGTTTCAAGAGAGATGTGGCTCTTATTCTGGGGGATGAACTGTAGCAATGGGAAGAAAAGCACTTTGTTGGAAGGTGTTCATGCTGCAGGTCTGCACACACCTGAGCGGTGCTAAAGCAGGGTTGGAAAGGGTGCTCCGAAGGTCTGTTTCTCCTGAAAATACAGGAGGCAATTTTCAGCGTTTTGGCCTATTTCATGCCTATCCTCATGAAAGATTTGGTTTATTCTTTGCCAAGTTCAAGAAGAGTCATTGTTTTTCTTCTGGTTTCGGAGTGCCTGCGGTTGCTGTTTTGCAGACTCTTCCTGTTGAACAACACAGCGGCATGGCGGGCTTCCTAACCCCTGGTGCAAGCATGCCCTGCCGCTGAGCCCTCTCTTGCCTCCTTCCTTGCAGCCTGGGCTCCCTCAAAGAGCACGTTACGGCGCTTAGGACAGGCAGCAACCTGTGGGAGAGCTGGTCTCCTGTAATGAAGGTGACGATGCAGTGCTGAGAATCTTAAAATGGTTTGGGTTGGAAGGGACTTTTAAAGACCATCCAGTCCAGCCCCCTGCCATGGGCAGGGACATGTTCCACCAGATGAAGTTGCTCAAAGCCCCATCCAACCTGACCTTGAACACTTACAGTGATGGGGCATCCGGAACTTTCCTGGGCAACATGTTCCAGTGTCTCACCACCCTCGTCGTAAAAAATTTGTTCCTTATGTCCAGTCTAAGCCTACCCTCTTCTAACTTAATTGCGGCAGTTTTGCCAGACCTGCTTCCTTCAACTGTGCAGAGCATCCTGCTTTCACAAGGCTGCTGCTAGCTCTTTCAAGAAGGGGGAATTAAGCTGTGACATCCAGCATGATTTCTGCACGGTCTAACCTGGGATTTCATTGTGCCTCAGGTCCCTCCGTGCCAAGTGGAGCTCCCTCCTTCCTGCCCCTTCCTTGTCTGTTTCATGTATTTAGGATGATCTCTTTTCCATTTAAAACCTTCGAGATGGGGACTATCTGTTACATTAGGCTTGTGTAAGAAATTGCCTCACTTGGACTTACTCTTGGCAAGGCTTTAGAGATGCTGCTGTAATACAAATAACAGCGCTGATTGCTGCTGGAGATTTTCCTGAGGACGACATACGCAGTTGAACCAAAGCTAGAGGTTAGAGGGTAATAATTGCACTCATGGTTATTTTTAGTCCATCCTAGAAGAGATGGAGAAATTTTTAAAATGGATTTTTATATTTAAGGAAATTACAGCTTTCTGGAAAAAATTCAGAGCTGTGACAAAGAATGAGAGGGAAGAGGATGTTTAAATTTGAGGGCTGGAGTTCTATATTCTGGTCATTCAAAGCTGCTTGTTTCATCTCCTTTCTTCCTCCCAGTGAGGTGAATAAAAGAAAAGTGTGAATGTGTTTAGGTTTTATTCACAGCATTGTTGTAATGTCAAAGGAAATACAGATAGAGACAGACAGAAAGCTGAGGATGGCTTAAATAACCAGTTCTAGCTAATCCAACTCTAAAGCACATTTTGTTTGGCTGGTTAACAACCTATGTGTTGCTGTACCACCTATACCATGTTATTTTATTTATATCTTTAATACATTATCTGTAGGCGACATTATGGGTGAAGCACTGTTGCTAAAAGAGAAGGAAAAATTATAGTTATTGCTATAATAAACAGCTTGAGAATCTTTTTAAGAAGATTGCAGTAATACAAAAGGAAATAGCATTAGATTGCAACATCAATTATTTAGAACAATGTTGTTATATTCATTTTTTACCCTATTTCCTTTCTCGGAGATAAAGTTCAGTCTTTCCAGCATCAGGATGCTGGAGCCGTGAAATGCCTGCTTGGGTCAAAAGTCCATACCTTTCTGATGAACCAGGTCTTAAGCCGAAGTGGGAGCATGTCCTCGAATGGACAAGGCAGAGGTTCTCCAAAGGTGGAGGTGAGGGGGGGCCTGAGCACTCTCAGCATCGCTCTTGCACGGCTCGTCCAGCTATAGCTCTGCTATAAGGGAGAGGTGCCGTTGGCCTTAGGTTTTCTGGGACTTTGAGGAAAATAGTAATTTGAGGCCATCTTGCCCTAGTTTTAGCAGGCTTCTGGGAATAAGAAAGGGAAAATGGATCTTTGTAAAGCCTTAAAGAATGTTGCGGAGAGGGAGGGGGTGAAATCGGGTCCTTATGGAGCACTGAACCTGGTTTATAAATGGAGTGAGGAAATGTAAGTCACTGTGCACTTCTAAATTTGGGGCTTTTGTATGGATATTACTTACTTAACTGAAGACAGAAACCTTCCCTGAAAAAGAAAACGCAATTGTGCCAGGCAGGTAGGATCGCTCAGGTTTCATTAGAAGCAAAGGCGAAGGCAATAAGTAATCAAAAGAATAAAAACATTTTCTTTTCCCTTGTTTTTCCTTTCTTTTAAATTCTGTCCACATGTAAGAATTACTTCATGAAATAAAGCCTCTTGTCCATAGGAGATACTAGTAAGCATGCAGATTGAGAACTTCATACTTCTTGGTTATATTAATGTTTGGAAACAATGCTATGAACAAACCACTCAGCAATAGTTTTCTCAGTGCAAGTAAAATCTTCAGTGGCACAAACCTCGTAAAAATAAACGATATTTTATATAAATGCTGAGTGAATACACATAAGCTGTGAGTACAGTTAGGATAGCTGCCACTGCTTAAAGGTCAGTAAAGCATAGCATTAAACGGGACATTTTGTGCACCCAGACACGTAACCCATGATAAATTTTATGCAGTACATTTCTGAAATATCTACAGACACATTTCCTTCAATAATTCACAATCCTTTAAAAGCTTTTTTTTTTTTCCTTTTGACAATCGATAGCAGGACCTAGTGTCTATAAAAGTTGCTGGTACTGGACTTCCACGGTCAGTTTAATTGAAGGACAGATAAACTCCCATAGCAGCTGACCTGTCCCCAAGCCCTTCCTTCCAGCTAAGCTCACGACATGCAAGCCCGATCTGCCTAGTGCTCAGACCATTTTGTCCGGGGGAGGCTTTTATTATTTTTTTGTCTCCCTTTGCAAGGTGATGGGTTTCTAAAGCAAGCGTAGGAGGATTCAGAATGCGTATTAGTATGAGATATTTAGGGGGAAATGTCATCCCTACAGCACGACTTTTTCCTGCTTCTGTTTGCTAGTGTAAAGTCAGCAGAAGTAAATTAGCTGGCAGATTTCAATGGAGACTGTTACTGGCGTCCTCTGCCAGATAGTGTGTGGAGTGCCAAATTAGAATTGATTTCTCAATAAAATTGAGTTCAGCCTTCTCAACATAATCTAAGACAGAATGACAAAATCTCTCTCACTTTTTAATTTTATTATTTTCGGTCAGTTTTGTTCTTGGATATTTTTGCTGCCCTAATTGCTTGTTATTATCTTCTTCCTCGAATCTTTTCCCTTGTCCAGGAGAGCAAAACCTCATCTGCTTTTATAAGCAATTCAGGAGTAAAGTAAAAAGGAAAGGACATCTACACATCACCTCCCTCGCCCCTCCTCGCACTCCTAAGACTCTTCTGGCAGCAGAGCTAGGAGCGCAAGTTCCCTCTCTGTGCTGTGACTCAGAGGCTGAGAGCACAACAATCTGTTTACAGTCCCATCCTCATTTCTCCTTCCCACTCACAGCACGTTGCTTTGGGAACCACCAACCAACCTAATTAAAACAAATTTTTCCTATTGCGGGAGCAATTCCCCAAGTGCTCCACCTCGCCAGAATCATGCTGTGTCTGCTCAGTTCACTACCTTCATCCAGGTCCCAAAGAGGCTCGTCTTACTGTAAAGAAAATCAATGCCTTCTAATGTGGCTTTAATTCTTAAATTCAGTGCATTTATCACACATACTTGTAGGGAACCTCGTGTAATATATGGAGGTAAAAAAAAATGTCTTCTTTTAAAAGACGTGTAGTAAGTGACTTCTGAAACATCAGCAAAGCCTGTTACATGACCTGGTAAGAGAGCTATTCAGAATTAAATAAAGCAGGATTTTAAGTGGGGAGGTGCAGGTGGAAACACAAGATGGCAGCACTGGAAGCATTGCAAAGGGTCTGGAAGTGCAACTACCACCTGGAATTTGCTGGCTTGATTTTTACCGCAGACAAGACATTGTACCCAGTCGTTACGCCTAGCCTGGTCTTACAGGCTTGCAAGGACAGCAAGATTTCAAGGTATCATGACGACTGTCCTCTTTCTTCAATGACCGAGACCTATTTCTAACCCCACATGAACTTCAGCAGCAGAGGTCAGTGAGGCTGGACGGCTGCGGCTGTTCATACCAGCCTTCCAGAGCACTGAAATCTTCCATCCCTCAGCTCATTCACTGGAAATCAAAATATAACATGGCTTCTGAAAGCACCTCTGGTGTTATTGGAAACACTCGTGTTTGAAAGTGTTCATCTGGTGTCACTTTTGTGCCTGTAGCATCTAGGGTTAAATGGCAACCTGTTCCAGCCCTGTTTTAGCAAAGACAGAGTTTCTGAGGGGTGCTGAGCAACATGGTAGCTCAGTGGCATTCCTCAAAATACTTCTCTTTTTCAGCTGTTCAGCTTTTCAGCTTTTTTTCCCTGCCTTCTAGTTCCACCACTTTCTAGCTTTCTCCTTCCATCAGGATGCCTGGACCAGCCATCTTTACATTCCCTCTTTTGCCTGTTTTCGGAGAACTTCATGCACGTTCTCCCTGGCTGTAGGAATCAGAACATGACTCCAGACCTTATTTTTTTTTCTTTTTCATGTGACATTGATAGTTTTTGGAGTATTCAGTGTCCTTTCTGTTCTTTAATTCTCCAAACCAATACTGATAATGTAGCTGTCTCCCGTGGCAGGCTGTCCTTTCGTTCTCCCTTTCCCTCTTCACTTGCTGTGGTTCTAGCTCTCTCTGTTCCTGCCCGTATTCTGCTTACTTCTGTCTCTGCATAACCACATCTAGACCAGAAATCCTGCTTTACAAATGTTTACTGCTAAATCTTTGAAAGTGCTGGAAATACAGAACACATTGCCACATTTTTACTCTTGTGTGAAACTGAAGTATTTCTAGTATGAGCCAGAAATGAACTCTGTTGACATCACGTGGTGCATCGTAAGTATCAGGCCACCAAGTCGCTGCCAAAACCTATGGAGAGAGTAAGTGATAGGTCTGTGAGCTTTCAGGCATCTGAGAGCACTGGCACTGTTCCAGCGAAACAGTGGACCATATGCTTAATTTTAAGCATGTAAGCAATCCAGTGGGAGATGAGTTGGACTAGTAATATACTTAATCTTCAGAGTATTCTTAACTATCCGTAGCTTGGTGGACCATTGGCGTGGCTTGCACTTTCAACCCAAAAGCTGTGATGGAGTAGGTAGTGGGATAACTGAAATACTGACTAACTAAGTGAAAGACTTTTATTGGAGAGGAGGACTGCTGTTTCCAGCTGCAGAATGTGGGAGTGAGAATTTCATTCAAAGGAGTGGCTTTCTCTTTTTAGTGCGTATGCAGACTGGCTGGTGGATCATGTGGGCAATAAACAGGAGGAGCTGGAAGCCATTGTGAAGCAGAATAGTTATGATATAGTCACCATCACAGAAACATGGTGGGATGACTCTTATGACTGGAATGCTGCAATGGATGGCTATAAGCTCTTCAGAAGGGATAGGCAGGGAAGGAGAGGAGGTGGGGTGGCTCTATATGTGAGGGAGTGTTTTGGTTGTATAGAGCTCAGTGACTGTGAAGGCGAGGTTGAGTGCTTATGAGTAAGGATGAGGGGGGACGCCAACAAGGCAGATATCCTGTTGGGAGTCTGTTATAGACCACCCAGTCAGGATGAAGCAACAGACAAAGCATTCTACAAGCGGCTGATGGAAGTCTCACAATCCCCAGCCCTTGTCCCAGTGGCAGACTTCAACTTACCAGGCATCTG